>LR751643.1:9765-29097 GCA_902729485.2 Mus minutoides | reverse complement strand
GTTGGCCATCATTGGGAGGAGAGGCCCCTTGGTCATACAGACTCTATATGCCCCAAAACAGGGGAATGCCAGGGCCATTACGTGGGAGGGGGTGGGTAGGGGAGCAGGGCGGGGACGCGGGAGGGTAAGGGAAAATTTCTGGATAACATGTGAAATGTAAATGAAGAAAATATCTAATAAAGAGAGGAAAAAAAAATAATTTTTGTCCCCAAAAAAAAAAAAAAAGTATCTTTGTGCCTTGTTTTGGCACAAAATAGGCAAAGCCCCTGTGTTCGTGGGGTTACACTATGTTGGCAGGGGTGGGTAGTATATAAATTAAAATAGAATAAAATGACAGGTGGTTAGCTTCTATCCTCAACATCAGACTTGCCGTTGGATTGTCCTAACAATCATTTGTTTGTTTTGGTTGAGACAAGGTCTTATCTAGCATTGGCTGGCCTCGAACTAACTTTGTAGGCAAAGATGACTTTCAACTTCTGATCCTCCTGCCTTTATATTCTGGGTGATAGGGTTATAGGCATATCCTAACACACCCAGTTTTTTTATGGGGCTGAAGACTGAACCCAGGGCTTCATGTCTGCTAGGAAAGCACTCCATCTGGGTCATATCCCCAGCCCACTCCAGTAATCCTTCATTAAAGAAACAATCTGTCCCTGCCTAATTCAATTTCTACCCATAGGACAGATGTACATAGTGATCTCAGGGTAAAGTCAGGGCCAAGCAGCAGTCAGATCTGAGCTGTATTTCAGATCCTGGGAGATGGTCAGGGAACCCAGAGACACTACAGTCTAGTGGTTTGAATATCTCCAGGATGGTCCCTGGCAGAGAACTGGGAAATGCTTGTGGTGGCTTCAGCAACCAAGCCAGGAGGGTACTCTGGATGTTTATACCTTCTTGAGCCACATCAGGAACAACATAAAACATGGCCGGTGCCCTTGGCAGTGACAGTCCTGTGGCATCTGCCTTTTCTCTCTCCAGGCAGGTCCCAGGCTCACCCACTAGCCCAGGTTCCTGGGCTGTAAACAGCTGCCAGTGCAGAGAAACAACCAGGGCTGTTTGCTGGCGGCAGTAGCTGAACCAGCCTGAGCTTGTCCAGACAGTACATCTCTTTTGGATATTCCCCAGGGAAAGTTAACCAGTTCACACCAGGCCAACAGAAGAGACCTCAGAAACAGCCCTTAAAACCCTCCATAAGGTATCAGCGGCATGCCTTGAGAGCCATTTCTAGGAACTGAGAATTCTTTGGGGAATGTTTCTGAAGTCTTTGACATATGACGGCAAAAGCTGACTCTGACAGGGAAGAGGTCAATGCAGGTACATCTTCTGCAGAGAAGACGATGCAATTGAAGAGGACATGCCCTTTTGGGCTAATCATCATATCTTAGCCCACCAGTGCAGACCATAGTCAGATTTCGAAGAATTGCTGAGGATTTATTGTGTGGCAAATGACAGGCTACGCAACTGGCGTTTAACTTCTTCTATATTAGCCTTGGAAGTGACCTCCCAACCCCCTTTATGGGCTGGTAATCACACTGGCAGAGGATGAGAGGAAGGTGCATAAAAGGATCACTGTGAGATGGCAGGCATCCTGGGGACTGTCTCAACAGCTGCATCCAAAGCCAGTAGCTCCACTGACCAGCCTCCAAGTGTCTCAGATCCTCCGATCTCACCTCACCTCCACATCTGTAGTGTGGTTTGCCCTTCTCTTTTAGAAGGTTGCAGTTTCTAATTGGTCCTGTCTTAATCTGCTTTGTTGCCCACTGGCCCGTTTTTCTTACCACTGCAGGGATGATCTCTCTTCCAAATGAGATTCAACGGTCTGCACACACACACACACACACACACACACACACACACACACACACACACTCCTGCACCTCTGGCTTAAAGCCTGTTGCCCGTGTAATTGGAGAGGGTCCTCAGTGTGAGTGTAGGTCCTTTGGTTAGCTCCTTCCTCCCAGTGTTCCAGCTCAGTCCCCTCTCTCTTTCTGCTCCAGTCTTATCTCCCTAGCCACACTGTATGTTTGTAATGCTCTTTCTTTTACCACTAGTACTCCCTTTGCCTCTGACAGGGTTGCATTGGGATCCAGAGCACAGACTCAGGATCTGCCACTGACTCACTTCTATGGCTTGGCTAGTCATTTAAACTCTAGATACCTGGCATTGATCAAGTTATTTATATGCATTTGCAATTATAATTATTCCTAAGAACTAAGTTCAAATAACAGTTCCCCAAGCTTCATCCTTCTCCTCCTCTTCTTCTCCTTCTTCTTCTTCTTCTTCTTCTTCTTCTTCTTCTTCTTCTTCTTCTTCTTCTTCTTCTTCTTCTTCTTCTTCTTCTTCTCCTCCTTCTCCTTCTCCTTCTCCTTCTCCTTCTCCTTCTCCTTCTCCTTCTCCTTCTCCTTCTCCTTCTCCTTCTCCTTCTCCTTCTCCTTCTCCTTCTCCTTCTCCTTCTCCTTCTCGGTTTTTTTGAGACAAGGTTTCTCTTTATAGTCCTGGCTGTCCTGGATCTCACTTTGTAGACCAGGCTGGCCTCAAGCTCAGAAATCCACCTGCTTCTGCCTCCCAAGTGCTGGGATTAAAGGCGTGCGCCACCACCACCCGACTCCTAAACTTCTAAGAGGGATGCCCTCCCCCAAGCTTTCTTAGCCCTCTGATAGAACTCTAACTTGGTAGCTACAGTATTGTTTTTTAAATAAGCCATTTCTGTGCCCATCTTTTAGAAAAATACTTTTATTAATTCCTTGAGAATTTTATTCAGTGCATTTTGATCATATTGACCCTCCCAACTTCTCCCCATCCATCTTTTTATCCACAGGCAAGCTCTTTGAAAGCAGGGACCACTTCCCACTGTCCTGTGTTATATGGATACTCAATATAGTGTCTACCAGTAAAATCAACCCTCTATTTCCATTTCGTCTACATCTATAAAGTCAACCAACCATGGATCAAATACATGTTTTAGAAAAAATAGGAAAGAATATGATCAAATTATATTTCATGCACCCATGAATATGTCACAGTGAAACCCATTACTTTGTACAATTGATACGAACTGATAAAATTTGTATCTATGCCAAACATATAAAGATATTTTCTCTTGCATTACTCTGCAAACAATGGAGTACAACTATTTACATAGCAAGTACACTGTATCTGGTGTCATAAGTGACACAGATAATTTAAACTACAGAAGGGATATATGAAGGTTCTCTGAAAATGCTACAGGTTTTTTCCAAGAGTCCTAGGCATAGCTAGGTGTTATTGTTTGTGAAGATCTAAGAGCCAGTCCTCCTCAGATTTTGCCAGACTCTAAGAGATGTTGATGAACTTAACTCTGTTTGCAGTGCCTGTGAGATACCCAGGCAAAGCCATAGGCAATAGTCAGGCAAACAAAGGTCATCAAGACAAGAAGCTAAACACAAAAAGAAAAGGACAACATAACAGAAATCACACCTTTCAATAAACCAAACAATAACTGAGAACCGCTCATCAGAAAAGCTCTCCCATTAATATCAACAATTCTGCAGGCCCCGTGGAGTCACACAGATAACCAGTGTGACTTCCCGTGCTCTCCCCCAGGGAAGGAAAACTGGACACATCTGCAGGTTTAGACTCAGCCCCCAGGACAAGCAAGTCTACAGGGCTCACTCCTGGCAGACTCACCTTCTATCATCTACAACAGCCAAGAGTCTCCCTCCTTGTTGCTGGCAGGCGGATCTGTGGGACCAAGACAGTGCAAGGCAAACTAAGGGTGGATTTTATAACAAGCTTTTCTGGTGACTTCTTTTTCAAAGTTGTCTTCATGAGAAAAATATAAAATGAGCCTTCTGAGCATGAGAGATGTGTGTGTGTGTGTGTGTGTGTGTGTGTGTGTGTGTGTGAGAGAGAGAGAGAGAGAGAGAGAGAGAGAGAGCCACATGTACCCCCAAAGGCCCATTCAAGCTGTAATTAAAATGATGGGAACCAAGGAACTTTATCTTCTCCCCTAATCTAACCTCAGAGCAAAGCAGTCTTGAGTCTCAGACACACCTTATATTTCATTGTGTTAAATCTGTGTGAAAAAGTTCTGTTCCTAAATTAGTTCTGCCAGGTGTTTCTAGAAAATACTTTCCACATGACAGCAGCTCTTGTCACTCTCCTGCTGGAGGATGAAACATGAAAAAAATGTTATATGGCCCTGACTTTGTCTTGGGACTCGTTTGGTTTCCTGTCTCCAGTGACATCATTTTAAACATTTGGCTTTCTCTAAATGGCCGGTGTGTGCTATAGAACCTATTTGCTACGGGCCTTGGCGTGTGGCTGTGGAAATATTAAATTGTTCCACATGCGTGTGTGTGTGTGTGTGTGTGTGTGTGTGTGTGTGTATTTGCTTCTCCAAATAGGTTTTGGGCTTTACTTGTGAATTATGAGTCTGTCTCCTCCTCCTCCTCTTCCTCCTCCTCACTTCATTTTCCTTAGGATTTCTTTGGTATGGTGCTCACTGAAAACATGTCACTCCTAACGGATCAGTTCTCTAATCTAAAAGATACACACTGTGACACCATGCTTGTGCATAGAAGGAAGTGCTTCTGGGTTGCTTTGCCTATAATCCTATCTGTGAGCACCATTGCTCCTTATGATTCAGGAAAACAGGTCAGGGAGCATGATAGCAGTGCTGGATAGCAGGACCTAGCTGTCTAGCTCGAGTTTGCTTACACTACCTGTGGGACTGGCTTCCAATCCTTTCAACTAGCAATTTCTATGGTGCCTTTGCCTGGCAAGCATGTAAATTGTGCTCCTCAACCTGGTGGATAAGGGATTCCTCACAGGAACCACTGAGTTAGGAGCTCCCTGGAAGGCCTAGCTAGTGGGTGTGTCACAGATTCACGGGCTTTGAATCCCCCACCCCTTCCCGTTCTTCACTTCTAGAAAGTCTTGTCTCTATTATCTCTAACTACCACAATATGGGTGTCTCACTGCTGCACCCAGGCCGATCGTGTTTTGTAGCAATTAGTTAGCTGTTCCAGCATCCTTAACCTACTCACTTTTCAAAACTGAGTCCACACTCTAACGATAAGCCTAGCTCATACAACAGAATCACCCTGCTGCACCCGCCATCTCCCTTCCCACCCTTCCCCCTACTTCACCCCACCCCAACCCCACTCGTCAGTTGGTACACACAGTGGATTGTCTCTCTCCTACATTTATTGATAGAATATTAAGTCAAGCTGAAAATCTAGGGGTGGTAGGAATCTTCTCCCATGAACACAGAACAGCTACTGTAAGAGCCCCAGACTCCTGCCTCCACACCAAGGTTTCACATTGCTTGAACATCATCTATGTAGTGTTATATGTTTGGATGCAATTGCAAAAGCTTGAGTGTGGACAATTGTAAAATTCACTCTGCTTTCTAGAACATTCCCTAATGTCCCTTGACATGATACCCAGAGTTAAGCTGCTAGCCTCATGTGACACCATGATCCAGCCTAATGTCAAAACACAGTAACTCTGTTTAAAAGAGAAGAGAGTTTGGATTACAGTCCTTTTATGACTTGCTTTAAGAACTGTTTATAGCCCTAGTCTCAAGCATGTGCCAAACTGTGGTGGCTGTGGGCAGCATGGCAGGATGGTAGTATCATTTCCTACCTCCTTAGAGCTGGAAAGATGCTTTGAGCATTGTTCCTGCATGGACCTGAAAGCAGTGCTATTTTGCAAACTAGTGATTGTTCTGCAAGGATCAACATACTTGTGTCAGCTCTAGATCCTGTTCCTTCCCTATTTAAATTTATTGTTTCCCCATTCTGGTATTCTCATCTCTGCTGAGCCTGGTGTGGTATATACAAAACAAGCCAGACATGAATGTTCTCCCTGGCAGAGCATAGTCCTGGCTGAGGGACAAGATAATACCTGGCAAAAGATAGAAGTGAGAATATGGTCCAGGAGGTCTTCAGAACAGGGAAGCTGAAAGAGAAGAGAAGGAAGGGGCATGGAATTATTTCAGAAGGAACATTGTTTCAGCAAAGAGATAATCCTTAAGGAACTGGACCAGACTTTGCTCCCTCTGTCCTTTCCTAGAGCGAATATCCAATAACAGATGTGCATCCAGTCTATTGTGTGCTCAGCTCAACCTTCCTAGACAGAAAGAGGCATTTAGTCAGCGTAGGTCTCTAGAGAATAAATAGTAATTCATAATTGTGTAATTTCATAATCATACCTAGATACATAGAGTACATCTATGAATATTAACTATATTAAAAATATATGTCCATGTGTCAATGACACATAAATATAATATTACTAGATAGATGGTCTTTATGATAGCCTGACTTACCAAAGCCTTTATAACAACTGTTTTTCATTTTCTCCACAGTGTTTGATCAAGTACACAAGATGTTCATCACTATACATGTCAGATAGATTTTGCCAGACTATAGATAGCCTCACGGCAGCAATCTGAACATGTTTCAGAGGACCAGGCTGAGTGACCTAGGATACATAGCACAGTAAGTATTTTAAGTGTATTTTTCACTTAACAGTATCTTCAGTTCATGATTGGTTTATTAGAGTCCAAAGTCATTATATGTCAAGAAGCATTTGCAGTTACATTAACAATGCACTGATTAATACAAATATATAGAATAACCATATCAATACATACTGTATAATATATATGCAAATAAGTTTGTACATGTATATTATATTAAGATACAACTGTGTGCATAATAAATCATATAATTTGTAATCATCATTGTAGAACCTCTTTGTATAAGGGCTTAACTCTGTACATTCCTTCTGCTGTCCCTCTCCTCTTCCCCTGCCACCTTGTGTTGGTGCCACCTTCTCCTAAAATAAACAGAGTCCCTGCCTCTGTTTTCATGTCATATAATCTATTATCCTCTCTCGTTCCCCCTGCCCTCACCTTAGCCTTCTCTCTCTCTCTCTCTCTCTCTCTCTCTCTCTCTCTCTCTCTCACACACACACACACACACACACACACACACACCAAGAGAGAAAAGTTAGTTTGTGTAAGCATTGAGTCTGTTATCTTGAGGCTGACAGGTCTTTTTTTCTAGGCCAACGTTCCAATATAATGACTCATGTGGATCATACATACATGACCCAAATGTCAATTCCCAAGATTTGGAAAGTAGTGTCTGCTGACTGTTGCANTAAAAGTGACTTCAAATGGAATAGAATCACACATCCACACCTGCTTTGAGAACTGGCCTGCCAAAGCCATTGTGAGATCCATTGCCCATGTGAACACCTGGCAAGATTGCTGAGAACAGGCTGGGGTAGCTGCAGGAACTCACCCTTGGGCCCCATGGCAGGTGGGATGAGTGGGGATCCCTGCACCCACAGATCAGTGCTCTAATCTGCCAGGATTAGAGAACACAGAGCTAGCCTCACTTTTCTGTCCATTCATAAGGAGGTAAGATGGGACCATTCCCATCATAAGGGAAGTGGGATCATGAGGTAGGATGCTTAGCATCTGTCAAAAGCCAGAATGCCTCAACAATACTCTCTCACATGCCTTTTATTCTCTTCCATTTCTGGTTAAGAATGTACACTAGAGCTGGGGAAGTCATTCAGTGTGCAAAGTGCTTGTTTCAGACACACAATGACCTAAGTTCAAATCCCCAAATCTGGGTAATAGCATACATGGTAGTGCACATCTCTAATTCTAATGTTCCCAAAGAGAGAAGGCAGAGACAGCAATTCCTGAAGCTGGCTGTCAGCTAGCTTGGAATGTGCTATGGTGAACCCTTAGGAGGCAGTTAGAAAGCAATGACTGACCCCCAAGGTCATACTTGAACACATATCATACACTCATATACAAATACTATATATACACATACAATAATAAAAATTAAAAAACATGAAACCAGGGTTCTGGACGTCTTGTACTGTCATTCTTAGGCTGCCACAGAAATCCATCCTCACAGCGAGTGATTAAAATTCGTCTAACATCCGCTGTGTGTTACTAAAGAAAACCAAAATTATATAAACAGGTTTCTCTTGTGGGCTTTCTTGGGCTCCTGTTTGAAACCCAAGGAGGTCTGTGGCTGAGTGTTTTATGGTCAGGCCAGAGGCTCCATGCAGCAGCCCTAATGGATGGATGTGTCAGATTGCAAAACCATCGCTGGCGAGAACATTTAAGTCCTGTTTGGAGGACTGGCTCCATGTCTCACATTTGAGAATGCAAACACATTGCTTCTTCCCAGTGAGACATGGCACTGGCTCAGGCCCCTATGAGGCACCTACATATTTTGGGGGCTGAACAAAAGCCATACAAAATCCAGTTTGACCTCCTAGGGCCATTTTCAAGCCAATCAATTCTATCCTGTCTCTCCAGCTATTCTTTAGTATTTATGTAGAAGTTTGGGCATATACCTTGATTATACACTTTGGGTTTCTTATCTGTTCTTCCTTCTCTGATAGAGGTCAGCAGACTCCTAAACGTGGGCAGATAGTAAGTATTTCAGGCTCTGGGGGCCATAAGACCTCTATGGTTCTACTCAAATCTGATGTTGGAGCTCAAAAGCAACCAGAGGTAATATGTAAGCAAGAAGGAGTTGCTGTATCTCAATAAAACTTTATTTACAAGAGCATATGGCTAGCTGGGTTTGGCCCCGTGTTCTGTACCCTCCTGATTTCTGACTTAGAATCTCTAAATATCTAATGACAGCTGGGGAGATGCTTCAGTTGCCTTCCAAGCAGGAGGAGACCAGAGTCCTATGTCCAGAACCCATGTGAAAGTGCCAGATGTAGTGGTGTATGCTCATAATCCCAATGCTGTCAACAGAACACTGGAGTTCCCTGGCCAGCCAGTCTAGCCTAACTGGTGAGCTTCAAAGCCAATGAGAGAGTCTTTCTCAAAAGGGATAAATGAAACCTTTCTAAGGATAAGATCCAAGGTTGTCTCTTGGCCTCCACATACACGCGTATGCGTAGTATACACATATGCATTAAAAATCTAATGAAAAGGGTTCAGATGACAAGTTAGCAGACTAGTTTGGAGTCCAAGGTCAATTCCCCACACATAAGTAGTCCCTGACCTAAGCTAAGACCGGGTCATGGGAAATGAACGACACTAATTGTCCCTCTGGAGCAGCTGAGGACATATCCTGAAGCTGGTTGGCTTCCACCTCAGCTTAAGAGCAGGCAAAGAGAATTACAAATGTGAACGAAGCCCTGTGTCCTAAATGATAACCTAGGAAGGAAGATTGCTTGATGCTGAGGAAGCAGGAGACCAGGGCTCAATACCTAGCACTGAGTGGGAGGGGCCTGAGGCTGGACTTCCCTGCCGCAAACCAGGGTACAATGGGCCTGGCATTTGGAGATGGTCGGACTAGCACTTGGCCAGAGAGCTACCTAGAAGGGCTGAAATGTCTCTGATTACTCTGTACCCACATGTGAGGAGTTCTGAGGTACTGAGGGGGATCTGGGAGGCTGGGCTGCAGACAAGCGTTGTCACTTAGGGCTTCGCAGTGCTGCCGTGGCCTTCACAGTGGAAGTTTGCGTCTTTCAGAGCAGCCATTCATTTTGTTGTAGTCTGTACTTATTTTATTACTCAAGGGAATACATATATTTCACCTTTGCATATATCCATTTATAAATAACATATTCATGCTTATTGAAATTTTTTTTAAACTAGGGTTTTTTTTATTTCTCTGGTATTGTGTAAGAGCCATTTATATACTAAATATATTAATTTTGGTGTAGATGTTTCTAATATTTTCTCTTTAAGCCTATATATTAATATACATTTTCTTTGTTTTGTATTTATCTTCATCACCATACAAAGCAAGATTTCCTTGTGCATTTTTCTACAAATCTAGTGATGGTTGGGGTTTCACCTACTCTCCTCCTCCATTGCTCTGCCCTCCCTCCCTCTTTGTACCCTTGTGTTCCCAATAATCCCCTGTCCACATCCATGTCTCCTGTGTTCTACTCAGGCACCCATTCATAAGGATTGCCATTTTCCCCACAGTCCTTTCTACCACTTATTCCTTCAAAACTAGCTCATGCTTTTGTTGAGTGTCCATATGTCAAGGCTAACTCTTATTATTATTGTTGTGCATAATCTGTTTATGGATGAGTATGTAACACCCATTCCCCCATGTACATATGGGCATGCCCACTGTAAACACAGACCAAAGACTGCTTAGGGTCATCAGGTAAGCTAGATGAAACACAGGATAAACCAGGACTGCAGACTATAATCCCAGCACTCAAGGGTTAATACAATGTTCAAAAGGGCTTAACACTGAAACCAGTCTGGGCTACACAGCAAGACTCTATCTTAAAAAATAAAATAAAATAAATAAATAAAATAAAAAGAGGAGTGGAGGAAAGCACATGTGTCCTTCACTGAACATTGTTGATGTGGTACTTAGAACTATGGTAGTCACCTGTTCATGCCAACACTGTCACATAAGGAATAACAAGATAGTATTAACCTCAAGTTAACCTCTGACCTCAATACTTCTTGTTATTAGGAGAAGAAATGCTCCTTGTTGTATAAAGCAAAGGCCTCTGTGGTGGTTTGAATGAGAATGAACTTCATAGGTTCATGATAATTGAATGATTGGTCCCCATTTGGAGGAACTGTTTAGGAAGGATTGGGAGATATGGCCTTTGTTGGAGGAGGTGGGTTACTAGGGGTACGCTTCGAGGTTTCAAAGGTCATTCCATTCATAGTTAGCCTTCTCCTCATGCTAATCGATCAAATGTAATCTCTCAGCTGAGTTACAGCACCATGCTTGTCTGTCCTCTGCCATACTCCTGCCATGCTGGTCATAAACTACAACCTTCTGGAACCATGAGCCCCCAAATTAAATGGTTTTCTTTTTCTTTCCTTTTCTTTTCTTTTTTCTTTTCTTTTTTTCTTAGTTTTCTTTTTTAAAGTGGCTCTGATATCTCTCTCTCTCTCTCTCTCTCTCTCTCTCTCTCTCTCTCTCTCTGTGTGTGTGTGTGTGTGTGTGTGTGTGTGTGTGTGTGTGTTCCTAAACACAACCTCCTCAGTCTGTATAAAATCACTTGTAGGTATGTCTTCAGGGCTGACTGTTTGGTATTGGATAATTCATTGGTGTGCTCTAACTTTCTCCAACTCTTGGCATTCCTTAGTTATCAATAGTTCTTTGTGTAGGAATGAGGCTTCATGCACAGCCCCCCAACCACTTCGGCATGCCTGTTGGGGTCGTCTTTGTTCAGTTCATTTCTATGCAGTCATGATGATGAGATTTAATGGTTGTAGCTTCTGACATTACTAGGAGACACAATCTCACAGAAAACTCTCTGTTCCTCTGACTCTTGCAATCCCTCATGTACAGTGTTTCCTGAGACTTGATCCCAGGAGGTGTTTTGTAGATGTACCTATCCATTTCCATTAGGACTGACTGTCTATGGATAGGTACATCTACCAAAAAACTATTAAAGAAGAATGTGTCCAAAGAGGCTTACATTCTTCTCCAGGGAGACCTGAGGTTACAAATGAGCAGTCAAATCACACCCCCTGACTTCACACAAGTTTTATTCTTCAGGAAAACAGAGTTTGGTTGTAAATCAGAGCTATCTACAACCAATAGTGTGTTCCTCCCCCAACTAGTTCTAATGTCTTCTCCTCAGCTCCATGAAGCAAAAACTGAAACGAACCTCCTGTGTAGCCCCTAGTATCTTTTCCTGGGCTCATGAGGACATTTTTCTTCCTGCTTTGTCCTCCCTGGAGTGACATCAGATTTCTGCTCCTGTTACTGAGTCTGCAGGTCCCCTCTCCCCAGAGCAGCCAGCACTCTGCTTTGAGATCAGGCAGCTGCATGAATCCCAGGGTACAACATCCTTCCTTTATCCTGGCATCCAGCCCTCCTCTGATCTGAACCCTCCCAAATCACCCTGTGGCTGGATCAAATTCTAGAGCCCAACCCTGTGCCTTTTCTGCAAACTTAACCTTGTCATTACACTGACACTGTCCAAGGCCTGTGCTTGGATGTGGTGCCAAAACAGCTGGTCCACAAGGGACAGTCAGTCAATCTGCTGCATCAGAAAGCCAGAAATGAAGGCATTAGCTTGATGGAGTTCCTGTAAGAGCCAATCTGTTTTGCTTTTAGCTGAATTTGCTCTGGTCATATATCTAAGCACAGAACTTGTCTCTTCAGGTTATAAGATCCCACACAGTAAACAGTCACCATAACGAACATGTCTGCTTTATCCATGATCCCCCCTGTTTTATCTCCAAAGGTACCCTGAAAAGCACTTAGGGCAAGTACAATAGAAAGCAGGGCCAGAAAACAAGCAAAGCCAAGAAATAAACTGCAGAGATCAATTTGCTACCTGCTGCAGGTAAGGCGAGAGAAGGAATTCTTTCTAAAGCCATGCTTCTCTTAAAGAAATCATGGGGATTTGGGAAATATATATATATATATATATATATATATATATATATATATATATATATATAAAATCACGTGGGAAAGCACTTCAGTGCTGGCTAGTTTCTGAGCATGCTTGATGAAGGACTACATTTCTGAGCATGCTCAACCTAAGGTCATAGTTCAAGAAGGAAAGATGACAGACAATTGTTATGTATGCTTAGCTCAAGGGCATGGTATAAATGTTTGGACATTTTAAATAGCAGATAGGAATGCTTTGGAATATGCTCAGTTTGTATCACAAAGGTGGTGAATAAGAATGTCTCTCTGGGCACGTTTGGTTTACTTTTAAAATTTTAACTTAGTGTTTCCCAGAAAGAGATAGCCTAAAGAGGCTGAGTAAGGTTGGAGTATCTGATGTCCTCCACCCTCATCCCCAGACCAAAGAGATGCCAGGAAGAAGAACAAGAGATTGAGGAGTGACCAGCTGCCTGTGATCAAGGAGTATGTTCACCATGTGCCCAATCTATCAAGAGCCTTAAGATAAACCCATATCCTCCTACTCCTTATTCCCCTCCCCTTCCCATCCCATCGCCTCACAGAGTTCATCCAGAAGCCAGAGCATGCAGGAGCTGATTGAAGTGATCCATACATGTCAGACTCACAGGGTGCATAAATCTCTAAGACAATAGAAAGTAGAGAATGAAGACCAGGCAGAGGAAGTCAGACCAGTGTACTTTAAGTTCCAGAAAGGTGAGCTGGACCCTCTGTTTCAGTGTCTTGCTGTCTCAGTTAGAAGTTGTGGTGAACCACAGGCTCTTAACCTTGGGGAACTCTGAAACCTCAGGAACATGTAGAACTTTTCTCAGGCCTCCTTCAGTAAGTTGGCCAACAGTCCTTCATCATCTGTTTGAATGTGTCCATTGAGTACAGACAACACTTCATCTGGGACACTTTCTTTTCAGTTTTTTGTTTGTGTTGTTTTTAATTGGGTTTGTTTTATCTTCTTTTTTAACCTTTTGGAGGCAAGGTCTCACTCTAATTAACCAAGACTAACTGAAGCTTACCTTCTACCTCATCCTTCCAAGTGCCCAGGATCACAGGTGTGAGCCACCATGTCCAGATGGTTAGGACACTTCTATTCAAACCCACCTGGCAAACTCCACCCTCAGAAGTTCTCCAAAGCAAATTAGAAAACTGTAGATCGACAATTCCCTTTCCCAGGTATGCCTGAGTCTTCACACTCTCTCTTTTCAACACTTAAAGAGAAGTGAAGAGGGAGGGTTAAAGCCACAAATCAAGTAATAGCCAATCACTCAAGCCAAACCACTGAAGAGTACCCAGCTGGGAGAAGGGAGAGGAAACTCCTTCTCTCGTCGTCCACCACCACGAAAGCATCTGAACCTAAGAGCATCCTGCAAATCCAAGTGTGATGAAGAAATCCCTGAGCCCTGGGCTCCTTCATACCTGGTAATTCTACTTCAAAGCTACGTGCTCTGGATTCATGAGCCAACTCCATCTCTGCATATCAAGACAGAAGAAACCAAGAGCTATCCATGGCGGCCAATGACCAGGGTCATTCATGAAAATCTAGCAGCTAAAAATATTCTTTGCCCACTCAGAGGACCACGCTGTTGCCCATCTGTCATATTTCATCTGCTTAAAACCCCAGCCTGCAGAAAGTCCTCCAGGTAGCAAGAGGTGGGTCGTTTGCATGAATCGGTGTCAAGTTTAGACAGCAGTTTATTTGTTAAGCTCAGAACACATGAGAAATGGAGGAGAGATTTGTTTTCCATAGCAAGAGGCAGACCAAGCCAGTTGGCACCATGTCCCAAATGAATAACCAAGAAACAACTGGATCAGTGTGAAGCAGCTTGGGGTGAAAGTTAAGAGTAGAAAAGGTAGGGCTTAGGGGGCTTTCTGTGCGAGATAAAATGGTTCATGAGTCCACTTGTCCCCACACTGACTGCAGAGGCTAGTTAGTGCCCACCTACCATCTCTCATCACCTGTCACCACATGAGCCTTGCAGCTAGGGTCTGGATGTTGGCCTTTTCCCTTTTCACCACTTTGAAGAGTTACATTGAGTTTGCTTGCCTCAATCTCCTGCATTTCTATTCAGCGTGTACAGATCTAGATTATCAGGGTAGAACTGTAAAAAAAGACCTGAGTTCCATCCCTAGAGGCCAAGTTAAAACCCATGCACGTAGCCCATGCCTTTGTTTCCAGCAAGAAGCATATAGAGACCAATGGGTATTTGTGGGTTCAAGGCCACTCTGGTCTATCCAGTAAGTGTCAGGATATCCAGGGCTCTACTGTAAGATCCTGTCTCAAAATGGAAAAACTATTTGCTGGTGTGTGCAGCACTGAGGAGGTGAAGACAGGTAGATCCCTGGGGCTTACTGGAGTCAGCCTAGCTGAATTTGAGGGCCATAGTAAGAAACCCTGTCTCAAAAAAAAAAAAAAAAAAAGGTTCAGGGAGTGGCTTCTGAGGAACAACAGCTAGGCTTGTTTTCTGGCTACCACACATGCATACACAAATGAACCCACTGACACATAACCTAAGCATGCAAAGAAGTTTTCAATTGTCGTCACTCTGCCCTGAACTGCAGGCCTTGGTGGTATAGAGACATTTGTTACTATTTACATTAAATATAAATATAACTTTATTTATATTTATTAAAAATCACGGTTTTGCTGTATGGTTATCTTAGGATTTTCATAACTAGCACCATGTAGATACCTATCAGTCCATTTATTCCAAAACTTTCCCTCATGTAGAGCCCTTGTGGTCAGAACCTCCCTGTGGCTTCCTGACCCAGAGAAACCACTGGTCGAATTTTTGCCTCCTCCCAAATGTCACATAAATGGAATTATACTATGGACATAGTTGTCTGAGTCTCTATTAGCCACATTCTATGAAGAAGTCAAAGAGTCCAGAGAAGTTCAGAAACATACCCAAGATTATGTGACTAGAAAAGTTGATCAAAATCTAAGGGCAAGCACACTGACTCCCGGTGCTATCCTCTGTCCAGGGCTCAGCTGGGGTCCTACCTCACCTCGGTTTCCTCATCTTCTGCATGAAGATGCTGCAGCCATGAATACACAAGGACTTGGAGAAGTGTGAAGCTGTTTGTGTAGGACACACATAGATTTTTGTCTTCACCAGTATTTGTCCCTCACCAAACTCAGTCATAGCCTTCAAACCAGATATTATCATATGTGTAGAGAAGTACACCACACACACACACACACACACACACACACACACACACACACACACCCCTATACTGTCAGCTCTAGTGTAAGAAGCATATCATGATGCCTAAGAACCTGTCTGGACAGGAAAAAAAATGAAGAAATGAAGCACTATTTTGCACAAAAGAAACAAAGCCACATATTTGTTAAGTGGGATTTGGATTTGGTCATCTGAAAGGATTTTTTTTCTTTTCTCAAGACATGAAAGTAACTGCTGTGAAGTAAAATCTGAAGTTAAATCTGCCTCAACTCTCATGTCACAAGAAGTCAGCATCATCTGCCGGCCGGATGGCTTGGCAGTAGCTCTCCAAGCTGCTTCTGCCAGAGACTCTGAAGTGCTTGCTCTCGCCTGTGTTCAGCCATCAGGATACTAGAGACACAAGGCAACCCCACACAGCACATCACCCTCCTGAAGAGAGAGATGCAAAGCTCTGGTGTCCTGGAAGCCACACAAGTGTGGCTTGAGCACCTTCCTCCATCACTGTGCCCCTAAACATTGTCAAAAGCAAGCATCTGTTTCATTCTGTTGCTGCTGTGTTGTGGGGTGGGGGGACATTGTGCATACAGATATTCACCAATGTGGAGGTCAAAGGTCAAATCCAGCATTACTACTCAGGAATCAACCACCATGGTTTCTGAGACAGTGTCTCTCATTGGCCTACATTCAGCTCTGCTGGCTGACCTGTGGGCTCCGTGGATCCACCTGTCTCCTCTCCCAGAGCACTAGCATTACAAGCACACAGTAGCCCTCTGCCATTTTCATGTGCATTCTGGGGCTCAAATTCAAGTCTTTGAGCTTGGGCAGCAAGCACTTCCTCTACTGAGCTGGTTCCCCAGCTCCACCATTGTGATTTTTAATTTTTCAGTAAGGATACTTTTAAAAAGCAAAAGAAACAGTTGAATTGACTGTTATTAATGAACTTGTGGTCAAACAGTATACCCCAAGTATATCATATGGATACAATTACTGAGATGGATTTTTCCTCTTTTTTTTTCATATTAAGTCTTCAGAATCTAGCAACCACTTCACACTGATAGCACATCTCAGCTTGGAAGAGTCCTATTTCAAGCATCATGTGACATATGACTTAGAGATTAATGCTGGACAATGAAGTCAAGAGCAGAGCAAGTTCAGATCTCAGCCAGTCTCTCATAATGTTTATAAATAATGTGGCTTTGACGTCCTATTTACATTGCTGACCTTTGGTTTTCGAGTCCAAGCCATGGCAGTGGTGCTCACAGGGCTGGGTAGCAAAGTCATCAGTGGGCATGAGTGTTGGGAATTGGTTCTAATGGTTTGTCTTATTTCAGCTCCCAAATAGCTGAGCTTCCAGACCTGAGGGTCCCTGCCTCCCACTGGCTTTGATTGGTAATAGAGAACTGCCATTCAGCCAATGGCTGGGCAGAAAGATGATGGCAGCACATTTAGATTATGTGGGTGAGGGGCCGGAAGAGAGAGGAGAGTGGAGAATCGCCAGGACTCGGAGGTAGAAGGATCAGATGTAAGAGCTGCAGGAAGGAAAGCATCCAGCCATGGAAGAATTCGAGGAAAATGGCCCCAGCGGCCACTCCCCTGATTGGGTCTGAGGTAGCAGAGATGAAATGTTGAGGAGGGGAGAATGAGGATTAGAAATGCCCAGCCATTGAGCTAGTCAAGGCATTTCAAAATTAGCTTGTGTGTCTGTATGTTTCATTCGAGAATCCAGGGGGCTCTGGCAGGTGACTGGAAGTGCCACCCACTGGGAGCCAATGTGGCTTAATTAATTCACTGCTACACATCGGTTATTAGAAGCATACTAATAACTGTTTTCTCTGGTATCATCTCAGCTACCACCACCGTGATCAGTAACATCTAACTACCCATCCACTCCTGATTGTTCATGAAAATAGGAATTAGATTCACCACTTCTAAACTATAAAGGGGCTAGAAAAAAAAACACTATCAAAAGAGTAAGTCAAATTTTATAATTGTCAAACTAAATGTTTAAGAGGCTTTTTCTTCCCTATAACCCCTCTAGAAGTGTGCGTGAGCCTGTAACATTGAAGGTGTTGTCTCTGGTCTGTGGAGATGGACATACATAAAAGCAATGGAAGCTGTACTGCCTTATCTGAACGTCGCTGGCAGTTGGGAGAGAATGCCGGCTTCCTCTTTTGATGATGGCTGATTGACTTCAGGGTACACATCTGGCTTCCTATGTTTTCCTTTCTCTGGGATGCTTTCCTTCTCCCGCAAGATCACGTAATAAGGCCTCATCTTGAAGCCATCCCTGCCATTCAGCTACCAGACGGTCTGCTTAGCTCCTCAGTGGAAGACACAGTGGGGCTGGGGCTGGGGCTGGGGTGTCTGCCGACCATTGAGACAAACGTGATTCCGTCTCCTGAGGCAGTAGGGGAGAATTTAATAAAAGGCCCAGTTGTTTATAAAAGTGTGTGTTAGGCTAAAGGCAGGCACAGGTGATTGAGAAGGAACTTTGAAGGTAGCTACAAAGGAGCTGGGTGGCTCTGTTCTTGACTGAGGAGAGCAGAGCTTTAACTGTACAGATGTTCTTCTCCTTACAATAGAGCTGCATCCTGGCACACCCATCACCATTGGAAAATGCATTTAACATCCCTGACCTACCAAACACCCTAGCTTAGCACATAGTCCACAGTACAGTTTTCAATGAACTACCTATTTCTCTTGTGTAAAATTGAAAACACACTGAGTAAAACCATGACAAAGTAGGATTATGTACACCTGAGGCAGGAGGCAGATGGAGCCTTCCATAGAAGAAAGTATCAAACTGGAGGAAGGAGCAAGGGAAGCCAGCACTCCATCCTCACCCTAACACCTCTGACAGTGCCCCTGCTGGCCATCCATGGAAAGCAGAGAAAAGGAAGCCACCGAAGAAGAATAATGAAGATTCCACACAGAGCTTATAAAGAAGCAGGGAGAATAGTAGTTCGTGGATGGACAAATGAAAATTGTCCTAGACAAAAGGTTCCTAGATTTACGGACCTATACCTGATTGGGAGCACAGCTTCTACACGTGGGCAGTGTCTTAGAAGATAGCTAACACATCCCAGGACCTTCACATGCTACCTCGGAAACCATCAAACACTCTTCCTTTCTAAAACCTTGTGGTGTTGTATGGTATTCAAAGAGAAAAGGGTTTTATTCAAACTAAGGTTCTGCTCAACTGGAACTGATGTGTTTTCTGGCAGTGGTGACGGTAGTAGGCTTTGCTTGTTTGATTGTTTGTTTGGGGGTGTTTGTTTTGCTTTGTTTTGCTCTGCTAGATTTTTTTTTAAGTCTTTAAGGTAAGAAAAAGGTTAAATAAAGAATGAAGTTTTCCCAGGCCTATTCCTCTACTTGGAAGACAGAGGCAAGTGGATCCCAGTGACTTTGAGGCCAGCTTCATCTACATAGTAAGATCCAGGCCAGCCAGCAAGGCTGCATGATAAGATGGTGCCTCAAAAAAAATTTTTTTTTCAGATTTTGCTTTTAACAAACAATTTAAAGTACTATGAATTGGATCATTCCAATGGATGTGTGTGTGTGTGTGTGTGTGTGTGTGTGTGTGTGTGTGTGTGTGTGTGTGTGTGTGTGTGTGTGTGTGTGTGTGTGTGTGTGTGTGTGTGTGTGTGTGTGTGTGTGTGTGTGTGTGTGTGTGTGTGTGTGTGTGTGTGTGTGTGTGTGTGTGTGTGTGTGTGTGTGTGTGTGTGTGTGTGTGTGTGTGTGTG
>LR750494.1:428058-458687 GCA_902729485.2 Mus minutoides | reverse complement strand
GGAAGTATGTCTTAGAGATAGAAGACTATAGAGATGGAAGGAGAGATACACGGGAGAGAAAGCCATTGGATGGGACTGTGTTCAACATGGAAAGGAGGGTGAAAGTATAAAAATGTCTCATGTCAGAGTGATAACCTCAGCCTACTATTTCTGGTAATTCAGTCTGGTTAAGAGAAACTGTGACACTGAGTGGCAGAGACTGCAGAACATTTTGCTAGAACTCCAACTGTCTCTTTGGAAATTTTATTGCAAAATACTTTTCACCAGAGCTAATAAATTACAGAATTATTTATCAACAACAAATTGGTAACTTCAAAGTACTAATTCTTTTGTGTGTGTGTGTGTGTGTGTGTGTGTGTGTGTGTGTGTGTTTAAATGAAACTTTATTCTGAGTTTGAAAGCCTTACAAGCAATTTTCTGTAAATAATTGCATATTCTTGGTTGTGTTTTCTTAGGTTTTTGTTACACCCACACCCACACCCACACACATGCACACAATGTAGACTAGGAACATTTAATACAGTGTCTATAGATTCAATTATTGCTCATTCACTCAGCAAGATGAACGACTATGAGTGGCTAGTATTGAACTCTCTGAAGATAATAATATACAAGAGCATAGAAAAAATCAGTTGGTAAACCACAAACAGTTCAACATATGAGTTCTCAAATGCAGCATGTTGTATGTGTGTGTTTAGATAAAAAGGGAAACTATTGAAAAAGAAAGACCCAATTCTAAAAGCCCTTTAATCCTTTATTCAACAAATTGGACATGTTTTGTCACAAGCTGTGATAGTCACTGGAAATTCAATAGTGACTTCGAGCAAGTGTGCTTTCAGCATTGTGAAACATTCAGTCCAGTGGGGAACCAAGAGCTTAATCACACCACATCACTCCAGTGAGCACCATTACAGACTATGCAGTCCAGGCTGAGTCCTGCCAACAAATTTCAGGCGATTTGCTTTTATTCTATAAGCAACAGGGAAGTACTGCACAATTTAACTTCAAAAATTTGGATTTCTTTGCTGGGAAGAAAGGTGATGTGACTAGATCATATTTTAAAGAAAAGGTTGTAATAAAATAAAAAGTATTAAATGCATTAAATAATGAGAAAATGCCAAATGTAAAAATGGGGATATTATTGAAAGTTATTAGGAAATTTGCATTTGATCTAAGAGAAAAATAAGATGTATGATTCAGATAAGTGAATTCAGAGGAGAATTAATAATTTCGAAAAGAAAGGATGATCTAGTATCTACAGATATGAACATAATACTCTAGGGAGGTCTTATTTATTTGAAAAGTCATTTCTATGAACTGAATTGCAATATAAAACTTTTAAAACTAAACATTTATGGTGAATTAATTTAAATTACCTTATACCATACACATATAAACATTTAATTTTCTAATATGAGAAGCAAAGTATAGATTTCCAATGCCCCTCCCCCCCTGAAAATCAGTGTTCTGACATATGAAATGTGAATGTTAACTTAGCTACCATAAGTGGGAACATAGTGATAGGTTTCTGCTGAGGTCACTGAGGTGATAAACTCTCCTGATTATGTTAAGCGTTTTGATGTAACCTCAAGGGATTTATTCCAGGACAAAATGGAAGCAATAAAAGCAGGCTTAGTGTAAGACTTGAAATATGATAAGTCCATAGCTTCTAGTAGCAAAAGATGATTAACCCACTGATACTTATGCTAAAATTGTGACAAATGCAAATGTAAATAAAATAGATTTGAAACTATTGGCTATGACTGACTCATTACAGTAACAATCAGAGACATATGTAGATACTTGAGCTTTTTTCAAAGAAACTGAAGCTGTAAAATAGTGACTCATCTCTGAATCCACTAGACAACCACCACCACCAAGAACAAAAAATACACCACCAAACAATACATTTAGTTTAAGATTTTTAGTCTACCAAACACCATTTGGTTTGTAAACAATGTGTGTTATAGGTCCCTTGTTTCCTGATTTCTGCATTTTAGAATAACTATAATATGAAGATGAAAATTTAGAAGAGGAGGAGGTGGACGAAGAAGAAGAAGAAGAAGAAGAAGAAGAAGAAGAAGAAGAAGAAGAAGAAGAAGAAGAAGAAGAAGATACCAATGTCATTCAATTCAGCAGATTTACAGTATATATACAAATGAAGTTATTAATGAAATAATTAATGCTAGGCTAACACACACATGGAATAATTGTGTGGTTGTACTGGCTAATTTTGTGTCAACTTGACACAGCTGGAGTTATCATAGAGAAAGGAGCTTCAGTTGAGGAAATGCCTACATGAGATCCAGCTGTAAGGCATTTTCTCAATTAATGATCGAGGGGGAAAGGCCCCTTGTGGGTGGAACCATCACTGGGCTGGTAGTCTTGGGTTCTATAAGAGAGCAGGCAGAGCAAGCCAGGGAAAGCCAGCCAGTAAAGAACATCCCTCCATTGCTTCTGCATCAGCTACTGCTTTCTGACCTGTTTGAGTTCCTGTCCTAACTTCCTTTAGCGATGAACAGCTGTATGGAAGTGTAAGCTGAATAAACCCTTCCCTCCCCAACTTGCTTCTTGGTCATGATGTTTGTTCAGGTATAGAAACCCTGACTAAGACAGTGGTCCAAAAAAAAAAAAAAAAAAAGTACCTTTGAGAATAAGAAAATGAAGAGACTATAGACTCTAGGCCAATATTTTATAAGCATGTATTCTTTCCTACACAACAACCTGAGAAAAAAAATTGCTCAATAAAATATCCATGTAACATTCCCATAGAGGCAGAGATCTCCAACCAGACCTTTGGAGATCCAACATTTTCCAGTATTTTCACAGAGTATCAAGAATCCATAGGATTGAGAAAATGAATTTATTGTCTATAATAGACTTAAGGCCTTGTGTTTTCATCTAAAACTTAAATATCTGATACATTTTGTGCACCAAAAGGTTGATAAATGAATTATATAACCCATAGGATATATTTTTATATGGAAAGGCATTTTACAAAAATGAAAAAGCCCGACTTCCTGAATGACTTTACAATTATGTTTCCATGAGTACTAACTTGGTGATACACAATATTCTTACATTTTAAAATCAAATTTACATCATTCTTTTGCGAAAACCTTAATGGAAATTGTATATATATCTGAAAGTTTATTAGTAATCACAAGGACTTTGCAGAAAAAAATAATAGTTGTGTGCACTGAGCATTTATACCAATGGCCACACTGGAAGAAACAATCATAAGCAGATCATTTAATTATTACTTTAATTGCTTTTTAATCTGGTTCATCAGTCATTTTCTTCAGTTATGGTCATGAATTTTCAATTTTCTAATAAATATCTACTACAATGATCAAAATATATACCCTATCTGAACAACTATAGATAAAAAAGAAAAAGAAACCAATAAAACAAAACGAAACAAAACAAAACAAAGCAAAGCAAAGCAAAGCAAAGCAAAGCAAAACAAAACAAAACAAAACAAAACAAAACAAAACAAAACAAAACAAAACTCTTTGAGTGTCTTTTATGTTGGGGCCCTTAAAGATGCTTAAACATTATTACGTATAATAATGGCAATCACCTTGCGTGTCCATCCTTGTAAGTGATATATGTCTTATTAATATTTAAAAAACTATTATGTATGTATGTATGTATGTATGTATGTATGTATGTGCATGTGAGCCATACACACACATCTGTATTTTGTGAAAGTGTACTCAGGTACCTATGCAGGCCAGTGAAAAGCTTCAAATCCGCTAGAGGAGAAGGGAAAGGCAGTTGAGAGGTCCCTGACATGGGTGGTGAGACTCTATCAGTGTTTTCTGCAAGAGCAGTGAGCATGAAATCACTGTGCTAGCTACTTTGTCATATATATATATATATATATATATATATATATATATATATGTGTGTGTGTGTGTGTGTGTGTGTGTGTGTGTGTGTGTGTATATATACATACATATATA
This sequence comes from Mus minutoides, assembly GCA_902729485.2. Lineage (NCBI taxonomy): Eukaryota > Metazoa > Chordata > Mammalia > Rodentia > Muridae > Mus > Mus minutoides. The sequence goes on along the minus strand of LR750494.1, from coordinate 454,719 downwards.
TGTATGTTTCTACACACATTACATTTATCATATATATTATATAGAATATATATGTATACATTCTAATGAATATATGTATATATATGTATACATTCTAATGAATATATATATATATATATATATATATATATATATATATATATATTCAAAAACCAAATTTTTGCTTTAAAAAAATGAATTGTAGCAAACATTTTCTCCTGATGAATGTGGGGCATTGGGCTATACACAGACAGGCTAGTCTCCAGTTCAGATGAGGTCTGAACCCCGGAATGGTCATAATTCATCTACATGACATGGTAGGTGTTCCTTCATGCTCCTGGAACTCTGGATCCTGTCTAAGTTACAGCTCCCTACAGCCCCCACAAGAGAAGCATGGCTAGAAGTCACATAGGCAAGGTCCCAAGCTTCTGACCTTCAGGCTAAACTCCTCCCCAGTTACCTAGCAACAGAAAAGATAGCAGCTCACTTTAAAACGGGCTGGTGGGCTCCTCCTTGCTCTCTTACTCCTCTCATTACTTTGTTCTCTTACCTCCCACTTCTCTCACTCCTCTCTTCTCTCTTTGTCTTCATCTCTCCTCTTCTCTCCTCTTCCCCTCTTACTCTTACCCTTTCTCTCTAGCCTTTCCCACCCTCTCTTTCTTCCTTCTCTCTTTCTCCATGCCTTCCTACTACAATAAAGCTCTAAAACCATAGACAGCCTCTGCTCATCAAGATCTGCTGGACTCACTCTCCCATGCATGGGAACCTCTCTTCCCTCTATCCCATAACCGTGTGGCTACAGGGAGTAACCCTGAGTCCCCCAGGATGGGCTGCCCCTTGTCCCCCACCCCCTGTTGAGTGGGTCAGAAGCTTGGATGCCCACCAGGGGCTGAGTGGAAAGAGTCTGAAGCCCTCCCACACCCACTGTCCAGAGCTCTAGCAGGACGTGGGTCTTTCTTCTCCCTTCTTCCCCAGGGCCCCTTCTTAGTTCCCACAGATGAATATTTTAAATATCTGTCTACCTACATTCTATGTCTATGTGTATTTATATGTAATAGAGTCATCTTGTTATATGATGTTTAATTAAATATTATTGATAGTTATGAAAGAAGATATAAAAAAAAAAAACCAAAATGCACAGTATCTCAATTCTACTCCATAAAGCCTCTTCCATTTTGAAATCACTAGACATATCAATAGAGAGAATGTTTCAAAAGCATACTGGCTACTTTTAGTTATAATTTGTGTCTTAATTTGAGGGAAATGGAGTTTAATTAACAGCTTAACTTATGTTAAAAGTAAGTTCAAAGACTATACATAAATAATTTTATCTAGAAAAAAAACTGTCACTATGTTGCAAGAAATTACATAATAAATTTATTCATGTAAATTTTAAGGTGTCTTGTTAGAGTTACCCAGATGGCTAGGTTGTGTTCAAGTTTGTAACAATCCTACTATCTCTGTTAATCAAGTGTTGGGATTACAGACATGAAACATTGAGCCCAGTCAAAAAATTCATATTTCACAACAAATAAGAAAATTAATCAACTGTCTTAACGTAAAAACTGTACTTAAGAAATAGTGGATGATGTGGTAAGGAATATGGGTAAAGTCTGGAAGCACATATCACAAATAATTCAGGAAGTTGAGATGTTATGTATTTTATTTTATGAGACTAACATGAACTAAACTTTTATAACGTCCTTAATGACCTGAGAACAGTCATACATCTTTATTTTTCTTCTAAAGGACTTAATTCTCTTTTATTTTTGTTCAAAGCAAATTAGCCATGCATCTAAATTTATTTTTCAATATAGTAGGCAAACTGTTCTGAAAAAAAATAAAGGCATCATGTTAAAATACATTCATATTTATTAAATAAAATGCATGCAAATGATAACAGGAAAAAAGAGATTATCCTCATATATTATTTGTAGAGTGTTAGGTATTGGTCTATTTTTCTAATGGCAAAATAAAAATTTCCTGTGAACATTTCTTTATTAAAAATTTGCATTTATTGCTAGTAGATCAATGAGTATATTGCCTTCCACAAAGAACATAGATGTAAAGTGTCTGTGTGTTTATTTTTGGAGGATAATTGCACTCTAAGAATGGTAACAAGAATGGTATTTGTGTCAATGTGTATAGTGCCATTTGAAAACTATTTTGTTTCTCTCCGAAGGAAAGGCAAAGTCTAGGAACATCAGTTAAACATAGGATACTTGCTATGTAATAGCCTTACATGAAAAGAGATGAATTAAGATGTTGTGCATGTGGCATGCCATCTGTTTTTGTTTTGTTGTATTCATCAAATGCATCTGCTCTTATTCAGCTATAGGGAAGCACTTAATCATCATTTACACCTCAAAATGCTGAGATGAATAAATGTCAGAGATGTGAGCCTAACGCACTGAGAAACAACTAGAGCAAGAATCTGTATTTCAGGTAAAATGAAATGAAACCTGGGTGAATAGTCCGACAGAAAGAACTAAAATGACTATGAATTGTAACAAATATTATACTGGTGATGACCTACATTACTCCTCCATTCCTAGGAGCTGGCAAAACTGATATAAAAAGCTTTATGACTTTGTCATATTTTTAATCTTATCCTCTAAAATATGTTATCTCATGACTTTCATATGTTTTCTTTTACTCCTTTTTTCTTAGTCTTCTTCTTGTCCTCTTTCTCTTCCTTCTCTTCACATCCCCTTCTCTCTCTCTCTCTCTCTCTCTCTCTCTCTCTCTCTCCTTCCTTCACGTTCCTTCTGTTTGTTCTCTTCATTCTGTTTAATCTCTGTACTTAGAAAGGACGTCAGGGATCCATCCCACAGTCAGCCACCAAACATAGACACTATAGCATAGGCCAGCAAGATAGTGCTGAAAGAGCCAGGATATAGCTGTCTCGTGGGAGACTATACCAATGCCTGGCAAACATGGAGGTGGAAGCTCACAGTCAGCTATTAGTTGGAACACAGGGTTCCCAAGGAAGGAGCTAGAGAAAGTACCCAAGGAGCTGAAGGGGTCTTCAACCCTATAGGTGGAAGAATAACATGAACTAACTAGTACCCCCTGAGCTCATGTCTCTAGTTGCATATATAGAAGAGGATGGCCTAGTTGGCCATCATTAGGAAGAGAGGCCCCTTGGTCATGCAGACTTTATATGCCCCAGTACAGGGGAATGCCAGGGCCAAGATGTGGGAGCCGGTGGGGAGGGGAGCAGGGCCGGGAGGGGGGAGGGTATAGGGAACTTTCTGGATAACACTTGAAATGTAAATAAAGAAAATATCTAATAAAAGTTGGAAAAAAAAAAAAAAANAAAGGACGTCCCTCTGTCACATCTTTCCTGTGTCCTCTGACTGTGATGTTTCTGTTACAAATATGGAAGTATGGAGCCAATTAATGAGAGAATAAAACCTAAGAAACCATGAGGCCAAGAGGACATTTCTTTCTATAAGTTGATGTTTTCAGAACTTTGCCATGAAGGTAAGGATCCTCGAACTGAAACTGTCAAGAAATACTTTATCAACTGGTAAAAATATTTGTATCAGCTGTATTGTACATAGACATCATTATATAGAACTTTATTGTGTGTTACACAGTTCTTAGAAACATACCACAGTAAATATGAATTTCTATCACCTGTAGGAGGAACCGTGTGGCCACCTTCCAGTAGGAACTAATATAGAACTGTCTGAGAGACCACTGACACAGAAAATGCCAGCCAACCGGAAACTTCTGTTTAAAAGAGAAAATGCCAGCAAATGTATTGCTTAAAATAAAATTTTAAAAAAGGAAGGATAAATAAAAGTTTAGGTATACATTTAATGATTCTTTGCTCCATGCTGCTAAATGAGCTAGCTCTTCACTTTATTTCCTTTTATTTTAATCTTAATGAAAATGCAGCTTTCTCTCATACAATTCATCCCAACCACATTCTTTTCACTCAGCTCCTCCCAGCCTACCCTATGCTCCTATTTTTCCCAGATTTGATCTGCCTCCTATGTCCTCTTCAGAAAAGAGTAGCCTCCACGTGATGATAGCCAAACAGAGCATAATGTGCTGCAATAAGACTTGCGACTCTATCTCCTATTGACTTTTATCAATTTCATGAAAAATTATTTTTAAAAACCCAAAGTAAATGAAAAAATAACATATACATTTATACTTGGAGTGTCACCTCAGTAAAATATAGAATTTTCTTCAATCATGAGTTTGGACAACTCAGTGTGGAAATGGTGGTGACTATGTCTTTGACAGCTATAGAAATTATGTTGGGCAAGGCATAAAGCTTATCAGCAGTTAGAAGTTTTGGTACTTTCTAAGCCTGGTCTTGTATTACATTCTTCTTGACTTGAAACTAATTTCTTAAAGTGATTCCTCAAATGTTCTCACAATGAATAAGGTCTATACCTACCATTATTCTTCTTCAAACATTAATATAACTCAATTCAATATTCCATTAACCTTTCTGAATGTGAAACATAGATGTCCTTGAATTTACTGGTTGTGGGAAAATATTGGCATATAAGAACTCTGGGTTTATTACATAACTTTGTCAAGTAGAGAATTTGTCTAGTAAGATTGATGCTGTAGCTAGACAATAGATGTGCTGTGAGTACACCCATATAATCCCAAAGAATGATGCCAAATTGAGGGACAGACAAAGTTATTAATCAGAGAAAGATTTGACAGGATAAAATACTCCCAAATCTCACCTGAGCACACAAGAAAGAGAAGCTATTTAAGAGCACTGCATGGAAAAGAAGGAATTATTTTGAAAACAAGGACAGTTTACAGACTGCTTGCAGAGTGATCAGGCTAGACACTGGTAAAGACAGAATTAACCAGAGAATGAGGAGCCAGAAGATTAGAACAGATTGCTAGAGTTGGTTTGATTCCAAGCAGAGTAAAACAATGAGAAACTGGGAGAAGCCAGTTTGAATCAAACAGCTTTGAGAGGAATTTGTGCCAGAGCAACTAGGTTGAACTAGCCAGCCAGAATTCACAAAGAGCTTAAGGCTTATTCTCACTAAGTCTCAGAGTTTGGAAACGGTCTAGGCTTAGTTTAGCAGAAAGATGCAGTAAGCCTCCAAGCAAACAATTACATCAGGTGAATAAAAATTGTTTACATTGTCAGAACTAATAAAATGACCTAACATCCATCATTTCATCAAGACAATTCCACATAAAGGAAAAATAATCAAAGGATCACTCAATGTCATATAAGCAGAAGATATAAACTTTTGGACTTGAACACAGTTAATGCTTAAAAACTAAAGTCCTTGAACACTGATAAGTAGCACCTTAGGAATCATCTATTCTCTTCTGAGTTCTGAGTTCTGCTTTATTAAATATTCTAGCATGTCACATATTAGATTCAGTTTTCTCAAGTCCTGACCTGTTTGCACAATGTAGAGATCTATTTATTTATATATTTACATGGCATTTTGTATTGGAATTTAAACATAATAGCACATAAAAATTAGGGTAAATTTATAAACAGAGCAATAAAAATGATCAAGATACACTTTTATAAATAAGAAAATAAGAACAAAAATCCCTGGTTCTTAAGGAAAATAAAGTGAAACCTTGCTAAAGATTTTCTACTGCCCTTTCTGATGCTTGGATCTTGATATAGAACAAAGGAAAAATATCAAGCTATAACAACAAAATTGTTTTGCCCCCAAAGATCACCTCTCTCTGTATGTTTCCCCTAAAGCTATTTCTTATTTTAAATAGACGTCTAGCTTTGCTATTGCTACTTCTCAGGGGAAGAAAGATGCACCATCCTGATAAATTTAACATTCCTTCTACTGAGAATGTTTCCCAGGAGATACAACCACTCCCAGCATCAGATACACAATCCTAGTAAACATCCTGTGAAATCAGCTATTATAGGAAACCAAAGGATCAGCATAAGCTACTTCCCTCTCCTCTGAAACTAATATTTGACTTCTAGCACTCCAACCTCTTAAGGGCTCTGAGGATTTATTTGTCTGTATAGATCAGTTTGCAGATGTTAATCGGGCAACTCAAGATAAAACTTTTGATAGTTCTTATTTACTTTCTGCTTGGCAAACCATTATTTTTCACAAACCTGATGGAACTACCCAAGAAACATTAAAAATTGGATACCTTTTCACAGTGAAACTTCTGATTTAGAGAGACTCCCCATCCCCCTTTTAAAGAGTCTCTTTGAAAAGGCAGTCAGATATTTTGCTATAAATTAATGATTGTTAAATATTAAAGCAATTATAATTTACTTAAATCATTTAAAGGAATAAGAAAATTTAAAACTAGGAGATGTTGCTCAGAGAAGGATGAGAAACTCATATCTCTGAAACATCAGATATTTCTGTTGACTCAGTACAGATCAAAATGGTTATCATTGAGAAGTTAAGAAATCGAATGGCTACATTTATTCTACCTTAAAGGAAAAACTAAAACCAGACAAGTTTAGAAATTCTGATGTAACTCTGTATTTCTCTTGCCCATATGCACACATACAAACATGCACATGTTCATATACCTAAGGAGATATGGACCTGTCAATTTAGTGTCTTTCTTAAAAATCACTGAAAATATTATGAACATTTTACTGACTATAGAAATAAGTGACTATTAGTGTCCAAATGTGAAAAACAGACCCCCATCAAGTGGGTAAAAGTTTCTGACTCTTTGCATGCAACATTAACCTACAGATTATTTCTAGAGTTATATCAGAGTTAAGAGTCTCAATGATTCATAAAGTGTGATGCTTTTCATGACATCTGGGTAAAGTACTGCCATTCATCAGTCTCTATACTCTCAAAATATCTTCCACCATAAAATATAAGTCTTTGTTCTAGGGCAATGATTTCATATTAAATGTTCATGTGGACACAATTTTTATATCCCTATGTGGTATAATTATTTTTATTCTGCAGAAAATTCCAATCTGAGTGAGATTTTTGAGTTACAATAATAATTCCATCACAATTTAGCAAAACCACCAGTGAATTTTAAACATTCAAGGCTTAGAGTAGCTTTAATCTTATTATTATTATCTAGTGCATGGTTTAGTGATACAGTGAATGCATATTTTTAAAGTCAAATTTTAATTTGAACATAATTATTTATTTAATATATCTATTGGAGCATGGGAAGAAAAAAATCAATATATCTGTAAAAATATTTGCTGAAAAATGGGTGTCATTCATATAATTTATTGAATAGTATAACAAATAAAATATCTAATAAAGAAATAAATATGTATATATGTATATGCATACATATGTATATATGTACATATGTACATATATACATACATGTATATTTGGAACAAGACATCCAGGAAATTTAGAACTCTATGAAAAGATCAAATCTAAAGCTAGTGGGAATAAAGGAAAGAAAAAAAAACCCATGTAAAAGGCAGAGAAAATATTTTCAACAAAATCATAGATGAAATAGATAAGCTATGATCAAGGTATAAGAAACATACAGAAAACCAAATGGAAAAAAAAAAATGAAGTCCCCTCAGCATACAATGATCAAAACACTGAACATACAGAACAAAATAGAATAATAAAAGCTGTAAGGAGAAAAGACAAAATAGCATATAAATTATACCTTAGATAGGACCTGATTTTACAGTAGAGACCCTAAAATCCAGTGTAGCAATATAGACAATAAGGGATAAAAGATGTCATCATGGGTTACTATGCATATCCAAACTTTAATCACAAAACAAGGAGAAAATAAGACAATCCATGATAAAACTAAATTCAAGCAAAATCTATCTACTAATTCAGTTCTTCAAGATGGTGCTTAAAAGAAAACTACAATCTAAAGAATTTAATCACAACTAAAAAAGAAATAAATAATCTCACAGAAAGAAATCAAGCAAACATACATACACACAAAAGGCACAGCATAAAACAAAGGAAACACTGGAATCATTAACATTATTCATCTTTATCTCTTTTAGCCAATTTAAAAACACACACACATACACACAAATAGAGATAGAAGACTGAGAGGGAGAAAAAAAATAGAGGAGAAAGAAAGAAGCTTAGGGTCAGATGGGACACAATAACAGGTCATTTGAAGGCAGTATGGAAACCTTAAGTAGTAGAAGCATCCCAAAATATGTACATATATCAAGGAGATCTGAATAAAATTGTCAAATAATGAGAAAGACATAGTCCCAACTGTACTTCCTTTGTCATCAAGGCTTCAGTACCCAAACTGGGTTACATCTAATAGAGTTGTTGGCCAAAGGGGTCCCATTTGTATCCCAAAACAATCTCACCTAGTATGCAGACTGTAGTATGTTCTCTATAAACTGTCAGAAAAGCATCATTACTTAATACAACACATATACAGCTAGGTGAAAATAGAGAATTTCATCTTGTGCCTACATACAGTACTCACCTCTTCCTCTTACTTTTCCTGTCTTTGGAACAGAAAAGTAGTCTACCGACTACCAAAAGAAAAATATAAACATCAACCCAGTCACAAACCTTTAATTTACAATGTTGTCTTGTCTGCACATTAATCTTGTGTAATGCTGGAACAACGCTTATGAAAGTAATCAACTAATATTAGCTTTCTCTTAAGGCCCACTCCATAAGCTGGAACCGATAGCCCGCATTGCCTGGGTGACTAAGAACCTGAGACAACATAGCCCAGGAATGATGTGCTTTGTACATGGTATAGATTGGCATAGTACATTTTTATAAGATTATAGCTGTCTATTTTTTACTTACTTGTTTGTTTGTTTGTTTGTTTGTTTTAAACTCCAGATTTTAATCCCCTCCAGGTCCACCCTCTGTCTGTTCCACATCCCATAATTTCTCCCTGACCCCTGTCACCACAAAGATGTCCCCACTACCCACCCAATAACCCCTCAGACCTGTAAACTCCCTGTGGTATCTAGTCTCTTGAGGGTTAGGTGTATCTTTTCTGACTAAACCCAGACCCTCAGCTTCTTCCAGCTTTCCCCTAATTTAACCACAGGGCTTAGCAGCTTCTGTTCATTTGTTGAGTGCAAATATCTGCATCTGACTCTAAGCTGCTTGTTAGATCTTTCATAGGGCAGTCATGATAGGTTCCTTTTTGTGAGTGCTTCATAGCCTCAGTAATAGTGTCAGGCCTTGGGGTCTCCCTTGAGCTGGATCCCACTTTGGGCTTGTAGCTGGACAGGGCCGAAATCAACAAAACAGAAACAAAGATAATACTACAAAGAATCAGCAAAACAAAAAGCTGGTTCTTTGAGAGAATCAACAAGATAGCCAAACTACCTACAGGGCAGAGAGGTAGTATCAAATATACAAAATCAGAAATGAAAAGGGAGACATAACAGAAATGGAGGAAATTCAAAACTATTATCAGATCCTACTACAAAAACCTATACTCAACAAAAATGGAAAATCTAGATTAAATACATCATTTTCTAGACAGATACCACATACCAAAGTTAAATCAAGAAAAGGTAAACTACCTAAACAATCCCATATCCCATAAGAAAATAGAAGTGTTTAAAAACCTCCCAACCAAAAAAAGCCTAGGGCCAGATGGAATTAGTGCTGAATTCTACCAGACCTTCAAAGAAAACCTGATACAAATATACCTCAAACTCTGCAACAAATTAGAAACAGAAGGAACACCACCTAATTCATTCTATGAAACCACAATTACTCTGATACCTATACCACACAAGGACCTACCCCCCCCCAAAAAAAAGAGAACTTCAGACCAATCTTGCTTATGAACATTAATGCAAAAATATGCAATAAAATTCTTGTAAACTTAATACAAGAACAAGTCAAACCCATCATTTACCATGATCACGTAGGCTTCATTCCAGGGATACAAGGTTGGTTCAATATATGAAAAATCCATTAATGTAATTCACTATATAAACAAACACAAAGAAAAAAAATCACATGAGCATTTCCTTGGATGCTGAAAAAGCATTTGAGAAAATACAATACCACTTCATGTTAAAAGTATTGGAGAGATCAGGAATTAAAGGACCATACCTAAACACAATGAAAGCAATATACAGCAAACCAACAGCCAATATAAATTAAATGGAGAGATACTTGAAGCAATCTTATTATAATCAGGGACAAGACAATGATGCCCACTGTCCCCATATCTCCATATCTATTCAATATAGTACTTGAAGTGCTAGCTAGAAAAATAAGACAAAAAACAAGACAAAAAAAAAGGGATCAAGGGGATACAAATTGGCAAAGAAGAAATAAAGATATCACTGTTTGCAGATTATATGATAGTATATACAAGCGACCACAAACACTCTACCAAAGAATTTCTCCAGCTGATAAACAACTTCAGCAAAGTGGCAGGGTATAAAATTAACCCAAATACATTAATAGCTTCCCTTATATAAATGATAAATAGGCTGAAAAAGAAATTAGGGAAAAAAAAAAAAAACAACTCCCTTCACAATAGCCACACGTTATATAAAATATCTTGGAGTAAACCTAACCAAACAAGTGAAAGATCTATACTACAGTAACTTCAAGTCTCTCAAGAAATCAAAGAAGATCTCAGAAAATGGAGAGATCGCTTATGCTCATGGTTTGGCAGAATTAACATAGTAAAAATGGCCATCCTACAAAAGGCAATCAACGGATTTCATGCAATTCACATCAAAATCCCAACACAATTATTCAACGACTTGGAAAGAGCAAATCTCAAATTAATCTGGAACAATAAAAACCCTAGAATAGTAAACACATTTTTTTTCAAGACATGGTTTCTCTGTTTAGTCATGGCTGTCCTGGAACTCACTTTGTAGACCAGGCTGGCCTCGAACTCAGAAATCCCCCTGCCTCTGCCTCCCAAGTGCAGGGATTAAAGGCATGCGCCACCATGCCCAGCAAGCAAATACAATTCTTTTTTTTTTCCAATTTTTTATTAGATATTTGCTTAATTTACATTTCAAATGCTATTCCAAAAGTCCCCTCCCCCCGCCCGCGCCCCCCTCCCTGCTCCCCTGGAAGAAGCACTATCCCTGACCTCAAGCTTTACTACAGAGCATTAGTGACAAAACTGCAACAGACACATTCATCAAGGGAATAGAACTGAAGACCCAGAAACAAAACCACACACCGGTGGACACTGATCTTTGACAAAGAAGCCAAACATATACAATGGACAAAAAGAAAGCATCTTCTACAAATGATGCTGGTCTCATTGGCTCTTGATATGTAGAAAAATGAAAATAGACCCATATTTGTCCCCTTGCACAAAGCTCAAGTCCTAGTGGATCAAGGACTGCAGCATAAAACCAGACACACTGAATCTAATAGAAGAGAAAATTGGAAAGAACCTTGAACTCATTGGCACAGGGGGAAAATTTCTAAAAGAGAACTCTTTAATGGTGCATATTTTAAGATCAAAAATTGATAAATGGTACCTCATGAAACTAGAAAGCATCTGTAAGGCAAAGGACATAGTCAATAAGACAAATCCACAACCTACAGATTGGGAAAAAATCTTCATTAACCCCACATCCATAGAGTGCTAATAGCCAAAATATATAAAGAACTCAAGAAGCTAACAACGAATAAACCAAACATCCAAATCAAAAAATGGGGTATAAAGTATAGGGTCCCTAATGAAAACGCTAGAGAAGGGACCTAAGGAGCATAAGGGGTATTCGGCCCCATAGGAGGAACAAGAATATGATGAACTAACCAGTATCCCCAGAGCTCCCAGGGACTAAACCACCAACCAAAGAGCACACATGGTGAGACTCATGGCTCCAGCAGCATATGTAGCAGAGGATGGCCTAGTTGGTCATCAATGCGAGGATAGGCCCTTGGATCTGTGAAGTCTCTATGGACCACCATGGTAGAATACCAGGGCCAGGGAGCTGGAGTGGATGAGTTGGTGAGCAGGGGGAGAGCATAGGTGGAGGGTGGTTTTCAGAGGGGAAAATAGAAACAGGGATAACTTTTGAAATGTAAATAATGACCGCCCCCCGCCCCCAAAAGGACTAAATTGAGAATTCATAGCAGATGAATCTCGAATGGATGAGAAGCACCTAAAACAGGGTAAAAAGTCCTTAGTGATCAGAGAAATGCAAATCCAAACGACCCTGAGATTCCATTTTATACCAATCAGAATCTCCAAGATCAAAACCTCGGTGACAGCTCATGCTGGCCAAGATGTGGAGGAAAGAGGATTACTCCTTCAATGCAGGCAGCATTGCAAACTGGTACAACCACTATGGAAATCAATTTGGAGGTTCCTCAGAAAATTGGAAATAGATTTACCTGAAGATCCAGCAATAGCACGCTTGGGAATATACCCAAAAGATGTCCCATGATGCCAAAGGGGCACATGTTCCACTATGTTCATAGCAGCCTTGTTTGTGATAGACAGCTGGAAACAACATAGATGTTCCATGGCAGAAGTTTGGATATAAAAAATGTGGTTCATTTACACAATGGAATACCACTCTGCTTTTAGGAGTGAGGATATCTTGAGTTTTGCAGGCAATTGGATGGAACTAGAAAATATCATCCTGAGTGAGGTAACTCAGACCCAAAAGGACATGCATGGTATGTACTCACTAATAAGTGGATATTAGCCAAAAATAAAGTACAAAATACAGAAGTTACAGTCCACAGAACCTGAAAAGTTCAACATGATGAAGAGCCCAAGTGAGGATGCCTCAGTTCCACTTGGGAAGGAGAAGAAAGCCACCACAAGGGGGAAGAGAGGGAGGGACCTTGTAGGGAAAGGGGATACTTTGTATGTGTGTGTGGGGGGGGGGCATGATATGGCATTGGGTGGAGGAAAGGACTAAAGCCCTCAGAGGCAGCAGAATGAATGGAAACAGGCAACCTCCAGAGGTATGAGATTGGGGGAGCCATTCAGAATGTTCCAGAGACATGGGAGGTGAGAGTCATGCAGGATTCATAGGGAGAGACCTCAGATGAAATGCCATACATTGGGGAGAGGGAACTTGTAGATCCCACCTCCAGCAGGAAGACAGAACATCAAGTGAGGGATGGGGTTGAGATCCAACAGTAAAAACTCTGACCCATAATTGTTCTGTCTGAAAGAACTGCAGGAATGGAAATAAAGAGGAGCCCATGGAATAGAAGTTGTAGCTGTTTCATTTTAAAGAAACCATTGACACTAGCCTGTCTCAGTCCATTCACTGGCTTCCCGTTCAATTTTATCTCCTAACACAACCATAAAACACTTACCCCAGAACTTAGGATTGTCAACTTAATACTTATTTTTCATGTTCTGCCAGCCATTTCTTCTAGGAGCTGTAACTTAGAATAAAACCTATTATTCTGTCTTGGTAGTACTTTTTTGCCGACCGGCATATTCATCACATTAATATGATATAGGCAATTTTAATCTATAATTATTCCTTATTATCCAATGCCCTTTAGACACTTCAACACTGCTTTCATCAACTCAATGTAGCTAATTCCTTCAAGAAAAAGGATCTATATCCAATACTTTATGTATGACTTCCATCACTTCACATTAATATGCCAGCACTGTTGAATAAAACTATAGCAACTGATCCTTCTCAGCAGCAACTCATGACACAGCTGCATGGCACAGCTGCATTTACAGGCACTTAGACATATCTCTACTGTGTGTCTTGTTAGATAAAGAGTGCAAATATGACTAGAAATAAAATTTGTATCAACAATTTTTAGCTATACAATAAAGAATTTCAGCAGCATACTCATCAAATAGCTAAAACTGAGTAACAACATCATTAAAATGTTTTAAATTATGACTTCATACCAAAGTTCCTTTTTTATTATTTTACGTACATGTTTCTTATTCCTTGGTTTAATATACTGCCTCAGTTTTTAAGTCAGTTTAGTTCATTTCCTGCCCTAATATTAATTAATGACATCAGAATTAATGGCATCAGAGAATTAGTTTCTATGTTATGGTATTTTTCATTAATCAAATAAGAATCTGTACTCCACACACTGGATTTCTTGAGTCCATAGTGACCAGAAGTATGGGATAAGATAAAAGGTGTTTATTAACAGACTAACAAAGAAATCCTAGATTAATCAATTCAACTATTTGAGAAAAGCCAATAGGAATGTTCAAAATATTAGTTACTATAGGTGCTTAGAAATGAGCTGGTATGTTACATGCCTCTACAAGATACTTGAGGTTGTCAGGCCAGCACATTTTTTCCATAACATTTTGTTTTCTCCAATTTATGCTAAACTTATCAGGTAATTTTAAGATTTATGCTTAATCTACATATTTTGAGAAATAAAGGGATTCTGCCTGTGACCACATCATGACTATGCACTGTCATCAGAACAGCTTGGATTACTTATGAATGTGATGGTTCTCAAAGGTCTGCAATATGTGTTTCAGGTCCAAGTGAGATGAAGACAACCTCTCACCAGGTGCTGTCAGAAAGATGCAAAATAAAACCAATTTAGCTCTTGTACATGGATAAAAGAGAAAGAGCAAAAATCTAATAAAGGGAAGAAAGGTCAGCAAAACACAACCTAAGAGAAGCAAGAAGATCAAAAGAAGATACTGGAAATTGGTCCTCACATTCCTAATGAGTGCTGGCTCCACCTTTGGGTGTGGTTCTTCAAAAGTGATTTTGTTTTGAATTAAAGAATAGAAACTTTTATACTATTATAGAGAACAATATGATTTTTATGATGCAGTTACTTAACAGAAAATAACATTCTCAAAGAAGCAAAGTAAAAGAATCTTCTTGTGGAAGACATAAAACATGAGCACACACCTCTGAATAAATTGAAAATTGCTTAATAAAAACTCATAAACTCAACCCTATGGATGGAACAATAATATGAACTAATCAGAACCCCCAGAGCTCATGTCTCGAGCTGCATATGTATTAGAAGATGGCCTAGTTGGCCATTATTCGGGAAGAAAGGCCCTTGGTCTAGCAATGTTTATATGCCCCAGTACAGGGGAATGCCAGGGCCAAGTAGTGGGAGTGGGTGGGTAGGAGAGCAGGGCAGGGGGAGGGTATAGGGAACTTTTGGGATAGCACTTGAAATGTAAATGAAGAAAATATCTAATAAAAATGTGGAAAAAAACTCATAAACTGTTCTGCCACCCTCTATCTCCCATGTTTATTTTTTCCCTTCTAAATAGGATTGAGGCCTTTACACTTTGTTCTTCCTTCTCTACCTTCAAATGCTCTGTAAGTTGTATCATGGAAATTCCAAGATTTTTTTTTTCCTAATAACCACTTATCACTGAGTACATACCATGTATGTTCTTTTGTGATTGTGTTACCTCACTCAGGATGATATTTTCTAGTTCCATCTATTTGCCTAAGAATTTCATGAAGTCATTGTTTTTAATAGCAGAGTAAATCCATTGTGCAAATGTACCACATTTAATGTATCCATTCCTCTATTGAAAGACGTCTGTTTTCTTTCCAGCTTTTGGTCATTACAAATAAGGCTGCTATGGACGTAGTGGAGCATGTATCCTTGTTATTTGTTGGAGCATATTTTTGGTATAGCTCCAGGAGTGGAATAGCTCCATCCTCAGGTAGTACTATGTCAAATTTTCAGAGGAATTGCCAGACTGATTTCCAGCTTGCAATCCCACCAACAATGAAAGAATGTTCCTCTTTCTCCTCATCCTTGCCAGGATCTGCTACCACCTGAGTTTTTTGATCTTAGCCATTCTGACTGGTGTTAGGTGGAATGTCAGTGTCATTTTGATTTGCATTTCCTTGATGACTAAAGATGTTGAACGTTTCTTTAGGTGCTTCTCAAGCTATGCGAGTTTCCTCAGTTAAGAATTCTATATTTAGCTCTGTACTGCATTTTTAGTGGGGTTATTTAGGTCTCTGGAGTTGAATTTCTTTCCTTTGTATATTTTGGATATTAGCCCTCTGTTGGATGTGGGATTGGTAAAGATCATCTCCCAGCCTATTCACAAAGACAGTGACCTTTGCCTTAGAGAATCTTTTCAATTTTATGAAGTCCCTTTTGTCAATTGTTAATCTTAGGGAATAAGCCATTAGAGGAAAGGAATATGGGGAAAGGAGAGGCAGGATCAGATGTAAGATGAGATAGGGGAGATGTACAAAGGGTCAGGAAATTGAACAGAGTTTTGTAGCAATGTCTATATAGCATGAAAAGCACAAGATAATAATGAAAGAAAAATTCTGAATAAGGTGCATTGTAGTTTCAGAAAATATGCTGCACTTTGAGAAAATAATCATATATGTGTCCATTAGAATATGGAATCACTAAGTATCCTGTGTAATGTGAAGGTCATGTTAATTAGCTCAAACCGAAGCATAGTGATTCAGTAAAATTTGTGAGAACAACATACATGACCTCCAACCATAGGACTGAGCACAGGGACCCCAACGGAGGAGTTAGGGAAAGAACTGAAGGAGCTGAAGGGGTTTGCAACCCCATAGGAAGAACAATAATATTAGTCAACCGGAATCCCCCCAGAGCTTCCAGCCACTAAACCACTAACCAAAGGATGTCCAAGGGACCCTTGGATCAAGCTGCATACTTAGCACAGGGTCTTACTGGCATCATAGAGAGGGGAATACCTTGGTCTCATGAAGGCCCCAGTGTAGGGCAATGGTAGGGTGGTGGGGCAGGAGTGCATGAGTGGGGTGGGGAGCACCCTTGTGGAAGGAGCTGAGAGGGGAGTGGGATGGTGCCTTTTCAGAGAGAAAACTGGGAATGGGGATAACCTTTGAAATGTAAATAAGAAAAATAACCTAAACATAAATTAAAAAAAAAGAAACCAATCCATAAACTGTTCTCAAAAGAATAAATATTACACCAGTGGGCCCATTATACCTGAGAGGACCATGCTGTAGTTCACATAATGCTGTGATGGCTGAAATTACTTGATGCTTTCTTCCAAAACAACCAGTATCATCTATGCCATTCAGACTATCTTCATTCCAACTCTCCTATTTTTTATTTGGGTTACAAAGCAATGAGATCCCACACAACTTTTACGAACACTCTCCGTTTAGGTGAACACTTCTCATAATTCTTATATTCTATCACAAGCACACACCCTTGTATTTCACGGTATTTAATTTTGTTGATCTCAAAGATAAATATAGGCAATTTTGTCACTTTACTGTTCATTTGACAGTCTTTGGTTCCTATAATTGTCTGAGATTTACTTGTTATTTCAAACAACATGTATTAAGAAAAAATGCAATTAAATTATTTATGATTACATAGTCTATTTTCTTCATTTAAAGAGTCACAGAATAACTCAATAGAATATTAAAAGTCTCCTCTACCCTGAAGGACAAACTAAGAACAGAGACTGATCAAATTGTGTGATACTTTAATACTAAGCATAAAATATTTAAGCCCTTTCTGTGGCCTCTTGCCCGTGAGTTCTCATGTTTAATATTGCTACATTTTAATAACTGTTTTCATGTGCTCCATAGGATGGAAAATAGGGGTAGAAAATGTCTTTGCTAGAGAAATATGAGTCATTGGATAACAAGTTTATAATCTTGTCCAAGATTTGAGTCAAAGTCATAAATTCCTAATTAAACTCATTAGAAATAAAGTTAGTATTAGGATATTTCTTATGGTATACAACTGATATCTACAGAAGAATTTTCAAATGCCAGATTACTAAACCAGTAATTCAGGGTCACTTTTTGTATATATTGAGAATTCTGAATTGGGAACTATTTCTTCTGTAAGAATTTTGTACCCTATCCAAGGAAAGAGTTAATCAGATATACCTAATTCCACAAATAAAAAATTAATTATATTTAAAGTCATATATAAGTTCTCAAAAAATAGTATCTATAGGTATTAAAATGATAAGATTAAAGGTAAAATGCACATCTAAAAATTGTGTCTCTTCAGATCTTAAAAACCCTAAACCATATAAAGATTTGACTAATATTTAAGGGGGAGGGGATTTCAGTAAACTTCATAGGAATTCCTTAGGTGCTTTCATATAAATTCTTATAACACAATACTATGCAACATTATATCAGAATTTCCATCAGATTATGAAGATATTGGTAAATAGATAGGTCATGGATTTTACTTATATTAATTGTCTATGGGTGAATAAACTCATTTATTGCATTTCTATAAATATTTGATGCTTAGGGGGTTATTTTTATCCATGATACCAAAATCAATATTAGTAAGGTAATGTTAATTTGTACTTATTTACTCTTACACAAGAAACATGAAAAAAATGAAATTATCATGTTAAATAACATATTCTAATATATGTATTTTCATATTTAATTAGGAGCTGAAAAGAGATCATATTGAATGTTCATCCATTAATAATATTTTAATTACAGTGTTTGTGAATTCTTGTATTATTTTACACATGCATTAATGCCAAATGAATGCAATGTGATCATTTCTAAAACCTTAGAGGTTTGCTAAAGATGAGGCTCAGAAAATAAAGCTGACTGAGCAATTGCAAGAGGAGCTATAACAGAATCAGTAAATTGTTTTACCCATAACTTGGCTCAGTACAAAGGCAGGCTTTGTTTTATAGTAAACACCTCAAGTTTCTAATCCATTTTAATAAGTCATAAATGAATATTAACATTTTAACAGTATAGGAAACCTATTATAGACAAATGTTTCAAAAGGGATGGAGTTTTTCTTAACAGGTTTTATAATTATTAATTCCTGGTTTCTTAATTGGCATTTTGATTGTCCTGTTGGGTCAATGTTCTTTTCTCATGATGCACTGTGGCCTAGAGCACAATTCTGTTTTCTTTTAACACACAGATATAATAGACAGCTCAGTAATACCCCACCAAACTATTTTTTCTAAGGAAACATTGAGATATTTGTCATTTTTCCTGTTACTGATATTGCTACAGCAATGGGAAAGTAAGAAAATTCTATGGTGCAAAAATGTGAGTCAACCAATATTTATAAACCGTCTTTTCCCTAGGATTTATAAAAAATCTATAACTAAATAAGAGTCACATGTCACAGGAAAACCAACTACTGAAATACTAACATCCATTATTAAAATGATAATTTAAATCCTAAAGTGTGCTAAATTTCAAGAAACATAAAAGTTGAGTCTGTTTCTGTCTCTGTCTTTGTTTCTGCATCTGTCTCTCTATCTCTATCTCTGTTTCTCTCTCTCTCTCTCTCTCTCTCTTTCTCTCTCTCTCTCTCTCTCTTGAAAATAATTCTCTGAAAAAGAATAGAGAGGCCTCTTGGTATTGCAAACTTTATATGCCCCAGTGCAGGGGAATCCCCGGGCCAAGAAGTGGGAGTGGGTGGGTAGGGGAGTTGGGCAGGGGGGAGGGATGGTATAGGGAACTTTCAGAATAGCATTTGAAATGTAAATAAAGAAAATATCTAATAAATAAATAAATAAATAAATAAATAAATAAATAAAAATAAAATAAAATACTAGAAGACAAATAGAAGCTAAACAAATGTGTTTGCCAAAAATGAGTAGGTATGATCAGTCTGGATAAACCGATACATAGAAAGATTCACAAACAAAAGTGATGAAAAGTAGATCCTTCTCAAAGATGGCTAAGTACCAGGGAGGTTGTTCTCACAAATTTTACTGAACCACTATGCTTCAGTTTGGGCTAATTACTATGACCTTCACATTGACACAGGATACATAATGGTTCTGGATTCTAATGTACACAAACATGGTTATTTTGTTAAAGTGCAGCATATCTTCTGAAACTACAATATACCTTATTCAATTTACTTTCTTATTAGCATCTCGCAGTTTTGATGCTATGCAGACATTCTGAAGGGCATGGATGCTATTTCTTTTATTATGTAGATAAACATCCATTAGAGCTATGCCATTCTTGGAGATGAAAAGGACATTCACTAAACATTTTAACTTTATCTACTTTCCAATCCTTATTATGGTAGACTGTCTAGCTTGAAACTTTAACCACTGTCAAGTAAATGGAATGTTAAAGGCCATGTGTTAGGCTTGTGCTTCATAAAATAATCTTTTAAAAGAGAGTGCCTTATGTGTCCGTTTGGTTCATTGCTTTCCATTATGAGATGTGCAAGAGAAGGAAGCTGAAATATTTAATTCAGATGCTATCTCCAGAGAACAGATCCATCTTAACCTCCAGAAGACATAAAAGACTTAAAAGACAGTGATCTTCATTCCAAGGAATGAAACATGAGAGATATTAAATCAATGAAAATTAGATAAGTTAGTAACTCTTGCAGTTATATAGGATGATTAAATGGCATAGAAAGTTTGAAATTGAAGTAGCTAACCTTTCCATTAGCAGGCTATCATGGAGAATGGTGTTCTAGGAATTACACTGGGTTTAACACATATCTAGCATCCTGAAAATATTTAATTCAGGAGCACTATACACATCAATTTATCATCTTTCCATGCGTTGATAAAAGAAAAGAAAGGAAGAAAAGACACCGATTACCTTGAAGCTACAATGAATTGGAGAGTTCTATAGAAGACTAAATAATCCTAAATATGTGACAAAAAAGTGACATTTGAAAGAAGAACCTGAGCCCTGGTTGCTGTATAAAACCTATTTTCCAATTCTTTCCCACAAAAATCTGACTAGAGCAGGCCATTTTCTCCTTCCTGGAAACTGGAGATAGATTTGATTCCAGGCCAAAATGCTTCCTGGGATTGTTGCCAACAATATGACCTTAGTGAAGTCCAAGACATTTTCCATAAATTAATGTAAAACAGAGAAAATCATAATTGTCTCTGTTAAATAGATAATCATTTTGTATTCCAATGCATAACAAATGTGTAAAATGTATCAGAAATCAAGTGAGACAGTATCTCTAGGCACTACACTTGCTGTTCTCTGTCACTAAAGGAATCAGATAACTTTCTAAGCTAAATCATATATACTACATAATAGGAGTAATCATATTGAAAGATATTTTGGTTATAATGTGAAGGAAGCTTTAGGCATAAAATTTAACAGGAATGCTCATTGATATAAGCAATCTGTTTCTAGGTATCAAGAAACAAACCTGCCCCATAGATATGTTCTATGGGTTGTAAAGGCACAATATAAGCTGTCTAACTAAAGCCACACAGGAACTGTTCAACTCTACAAGTCAGGAATCATAGTTCCCGATATTAGGCACACAATCATAGCATGTGTTTTTGTGCATCGTGTTTGTAAATGTGTTTGAATGTACATTACCAGGCACATTTAGAAGTCGAAAGTCAACTTCTATTTTCATATTTCATTGCACTTTACCTCTTCTCTTTGAGAGAGTCTCTCACTAAAACTAAACCTCAAAGTTTTATTGTTAGAGAGATGGCCCAAAATTACTTTTGAACTGACATGTTCATGACAACATATGGCTTTTAATGTGTGCCCTGCTCATTTCAACTGAGATCGTCATGTCTGTGCAGCAATCTAGTCTATCCACAAACCTACTATGTAGACCAGACTGGTTTCAAATTTAAGTGCTAAGATTAAAGGTGTGTACCACAAAGTCCAGCTACCTTAAAAATGAATATATATGTTTCATCCACAATCATCCATTATCTGTTTTTGGCAATGATGTGTGAATTTCAGTTTTGTGTTAAACTTCATACAGGACTTATAATTACAAATATAATATCTCTGAGAAGAAAGTAAAAAATATTGGCAAAGAATCTTAAATAAGTAATACAAAATTAAAACCTATTCTGGTGAGACATCAGTAGAAGAAGGAGGAAGCAAAGAGCACAAAGCCCTCCCTGGGTCAGGGAGCCGTGGACCAACAGGGAAATATCTTCAACAGGAGAATATCCTCCTGCATCCTGTAGATTGACTCTGATCCAGAGGAATCCACATAAAGGTACAGGAAGCAAAGAGGTCCTCCGATTCCCACACACATACTCCTGATCTCACAGATACAAAAACCAACCCTCCCAGACAGACAGACAGACAGACAGACAGACAGACAGACACACACACACACACACACACACACACACACACACACATACACATACACACACACACACACACACACACACACACACACACACACACAAATGACAATAAGAACTCAGGCAGAGAAGAGTGACTATGTTCTAATGATGCATCTTATCCTTCCTTACTATTACTTCTTTCAAAGTACATGTATGGGTGAGTATCTGTATGTCCATGCAGCTGCTGGGGCCTGTGGATCTCAGAGGCTTCCACACTGCTGAAATGATGTTAGAGATGATTATACACCACCAATTTGGTTGCTGGAAAAGTAGCGGGGTCATCTATAAGAGCTCACAAGTGCTATTACCTGCTGAGCCACTGTTCAGGCCCCAAAGATTACTTTAAGTGGAAAGGATTAAACCACCCTATCACACTGAAACTTATAGAGGAGAAAGTGGGGAAAAGCCTCGAAGATATGGGCACTGGGGAAAAATTCCTGAACAAAACAGCAAAGGCTTGTGCTGTAAGATCAAGAATTGACAAATGGGACCTCATGAAGTTGCAAAGCTTCTGTAAGACAAAAGATACTGACAACAAGACAAAAGGGCCACCAACAGATTGGGAAAAGATCTTTACCAATCCTAAATCAGATAGGGGGCTGATATCCAATATATATAAAGAACTCAAGAAAGTGGACACCAGAAAATCAAATATCCCCATTAAAAAGTGGGGCACAGAGTTAAACAAAGAATTCTCAACTGAGGAATACCGAATGGCCAAGAAGCACTTGAAAAAATGTTCAACATCATTAATCATCAGGGAAATGCAGATCAAAACATGGATACAAAAAAATTTGGTATATTTACACAATGGAGTACTATTCAGCTATTAAAAACAATAAATATATGAAATTCCTAGGCAAATGGATGGATCTGGAAGCCATCATCCTGAGTGAGGTAACCCAATCACAAAAGAACTCACATAACATGTACTCACTGATATGTGGATATTAGCCCAGAATCCTAGACTACCCAAGATACAATTTACTAAACACATGAAACTCAAGAAGAAGGACGATCAAAATTTGAACACTTCACCCCTTTCTAGAATTAAGAACAAAGCACACATTGAAGGAGTTACAGAGATCATGTGTGAAGCTGAATCCAAAGGATGGACCCAATGACTGCGGCTGCCAGGGATTCATCCCACAATCAGCCACCAAACATAGACACTATAGCATATGCCAGCAAGATAGTGCTGAAAGGGCCCGGATATAGCTGTCTCATGGGAGACTATAGCAGTGCCTGGCAAACATGAAGGTGGATGCTCACATTCAGCTATTAGATGGAACACAGGGTTCCCAAGGAAGGAGCTAGAGAAAGTTCCCAAGGAGCTGAAGGGGTCTTCAACCCTGTAGGTGAAAGAACAACATGAACTAGTACCCCCAGAGCTCATGCCTCTAGTTGCATATATAGAAGAAGATGGCCTAATAGGTACAATTAATCTCTCAAAGATCACTTTAATAGAGATTTAAGCACTTATATTTATATGTAAGTTTGTCAGGATCACACATCAAAATTTGTATACTTAATTAGTGGAATTATAATGTTAAAATCTTTTAAAAAAAGGAAGGAGCTAGAGAAAGTACCCAAGGAGCTGAAGGGGTCTTCAACCCTATAGGTGGAAGAATAACATGAACTAACTAGTACCCCCTGCGCTCATGTCTCTAGCTGCATATATAGAAGAGGATGGCCTAGTTGGCCATCATTGGGAAGAGAGGCCCCTTGGTCATGCAGACTTTATATGCCCCAGTACAGGGGAACGCCAGGGCCAAGATATGGGAGTGGGTGGGTAGGGGAGCAGGGCCGGGAGGGGGGAGGGTATAGGGAACTTTCTGGATAACACTTGAAATGTAAATGAAGAAAATATCTAATAAAAGTTGGAAAAAAATACAAAGTAGCGATTTTCTTTTTATACAAGTTTCAAATATAGGCTGTCTTAAAAAAAAATTGGTTGACTTAAAGATATGAAAGGACAGTAAAAGAAATTCTCTCAAATTTATATACAACATAGATCCTGTGTAGCTCCACCTAAATCAAGTAAAACGGATGATAAGTCAGAAACAGTCCCCAGACACAAAAGTATATATTTGACATTGACAATGCATCCTTTCAGAAAACATATTAATTACAAATGAGTATGAATTAATATTGGGAACCTAAGCACATACAGCATGTTGAGGGGTCTGAATGGATGAATCAGCACAATGTAATACAGTAGGCAGAACGAGTAGCAAGATTTCTTTCTCTTTTTCATTAGTGTATTCCAAAGCAACTGTAGTGATGGGTTTTAAAAATAATTTTATCTAAGCAAGTCATAGTTTGACCACTGCATTCACATATGTCCCACTCCCTTGTGTGGCTTTGCTGGTTCCACTTACATCTCTTTTTGTTTTTGTTTTTGTTTTATTATATACTAAAAAATAATTTTAGGGAGGAAAACAAAATCTATGTCTTATTCCCCAATTCAGTCTGAGGAAATCATGTTGTCCTAAACACAGATATGCATATATGTCAGTAGTATGTTGACTTAGATTCATTTCATTAGCTTATTGATCTCATGGTGACTCTACTTTTACATTTATAAAGAACTTCCATTTTGGTAATAACTACTAATGTACCATTATACCAGAAAACTGTAACTATTCCTTTATCATCTGCTTCAGTTGGCAGAGCCTCTGACCATGTAGCTTCGAATCCATTTCCCAGGCTTGGGGTGAGTGATAAAAGCTTGGTGGAGTTTGAGACTGGGGACCTTTGGTGCCTTGGGCTTGATGGCCTCTGCACATGCACTCACTGCCTTAGCATTGCTGGCGTGCATTTTCTTCAGGCCTTACTTGTTGTGCTTCTTGGAAAATCGCATATTCCTCAGGAACTTGGGGTCAACCCCCTTAATAGATTTGTATCTTTGTGACCAGGGATTCTTGATGCCATTTCTCTGTCACTTGCGGGATTGGTTGGTTGCAGTGTGGTTCATAGACTTGGCCATGTCTTCACCTCTCAAACTTGAGCAATGAGGTCCTTCCTGAAACTAAGTTTGCTGGCCCCGTAAGTCTTTCCCCTCCATTCATTCCTTGAGGACAACCAGGCACTACCCCTGTTCAGCAATCTCTGCACATCATAGCCAAATAGCTATCCGCCCTGTCCTTCCTGTGACCTGCATTGTATGTCCTGCGACCCGCCTTCGCCCTGTAGTCACGGATGGCATAGAGATGGAGATGATATTTTTTTTAAAGTGCGGAGTTTGGAATTTATGAAAAGTCAGATGGACCCAAGCATGCGGGTTTACTTCTGGGTCTACTACACACATGTTTGTGCCAGTAACATTCCTTTTTTACTTTAGATATGCAGTGTTATTAACTACCTTAACACTACCAGCCTTGTTCCTTTCCCTCCTTTGCTTTGCTTTTCAGGATGTTTTGTGCTTCCACCCTCCATATATACTCTAGGGTTGCATTTCACGTCTCTGAAGCATGGCACGGGGATTTCACTAAATCTTTTGGTAACAGGACAATTTCTATGACATTAATTTTGCTTATCACAAACATGAGAGATATTTCCATTGTCTATGTCTTCTACAGTTTTTATTTCCCATGCTTTACATTTTTCAATCTAAAAGGATTTGATTCGTGTTTATTCTTCTGTATAGTTTTGTAGCTTTTGTGAAAACAATCTTTTCTCGCTTTTTCCTCAGCATATTGCTAAAGAATGAGGAATCCTTTAAAGTTGTCAGTATGTGTGTGTTTGTCTCTGTGTGTTTGTCTATACATGTGTGTACATATGTGTGTTTATTTCCTAGGGTTTTAACTGAAGATATCAAACTTATAATTAAGTAGTTTTACTTATCAAGACATTCTGCTACCTTGTGACTGATTTTTCTTTTTCTTTTCTTTTTTTTTTTTTTTTTTTTTTTTTTTTTTTTTTTTTTTGTATGTGAAAACAACATCCTTTTGGCTGAAAAATATTTTTTTCAATCTAAGGGAACTCCTTTTGGGATTAGAAAGAGTTGTATATTTGTAAGATAGGATGTTTGTTTATACACTACAGCATGCATTTGGCTGCCATAAGTTAGCAGATATAGGTCCCACTTTTCACCTTTTAGAGAGAAGGCCTCTTTATGTCCATGTTGTTGATGTTGTATGTTAGTATAGTGAGCCTGCTAGCTACCGGGTTTCTCCTTTCTCCATTGCCCATCTACCTGTATGATCCCTGATATTACAAACAAGATTGATACTCTCTGCTTTGTATTAACTCTGATGATTTGAAATTTGGTTCTTAAATTGACATAGTACTTACTGTTCTAGTTAAGCCACCACACAAGCCCTCCTCAAGATCTTTTGAAGGGACATAGTGCTCACAAATAGTGATAATTTCTTTCCATTCTAATTCCTTTTAATTTTTCCTTTTTTCTTATCCTTCTGGCTAAAACAGAAGTGCTGTACTCAATAACAGTAGAGAAGTGAAAAACCTTGCTTCTTATTGCTTATTTTAGAGAAATGTCATTGAGCATTCCAAAATTGTTATGAGACTGGCGATCAGTGCTGTATATAGCTTTATTTTTAATGTTAAGGGATGTTCTTTCTATTGCTACTTTCATTATGAGGATGCTGAAATAGTCAAAGGTCTCTTCTTTATCTGTTGAGAAAATTGTGTGATTTCTAGTTTGAGTCAGTTTATGTGTTGTATAACATTTGTAGCCTT
>LR750494.1:414564-427240 GCA_902729485.2 Mus minutoides | reverse complement strand
AAAAGCTATCTACAGATTCAATGCAATCCCCATCAAAATTCCAACTCAATTCTTCAAGGATCTAGAAAAGACAATTAGCAAGTTCATCTGGAATAACAAAAAACCTAGACTAGTGAAAACTCTTCTCAACAATAAAAGAACCTCTGGTGGAATCACCATGCCTGACCTCAAGCTGTACTACAGAGCAATCGTAACAAAACTGCATGGTACTGGTACAGCAACAGACAGGTAGATCAATGGAATAGGATCGAAGACCCAGAAATGAATCCACACACCTATGGTCACCTGATCTTTGACAAGGGAGCTAAAAGTATCCAGTGGAAAAAAGACAGCCTTTTCAACAAATGGTGCTGGCACAACTGGCAGCTATCATGTAGAAGACTGGGAATAGATCCATTCTTATCTCCCTGTACTAAGGTCAAGTCTAAGTGGTTGAAGGACCTCCACATAAAACCAGAGACACTGAAACTTATAGAGGAGAAAGTGGGGAAATGCCTCGATGATATGGGCACTGGGGAAAAATTCCTGAACAAAACAGCAAAGGCTTGTGCTGTAAGATCAAGAATTGACAAATGGGACCTCATGAAGTTGCAAAGCTTCTGTAAGACAAAAGATACTGTCAACATGACAAAAGGGCCACCAACAGATTGGGAAAAGATCTTTACCAATCCTAAATCAGATAGGGGACTGATATCCAATATATATATAAAGAACTCAAGAAGGTGGACACCAGAAAATCAAATATCCCCATTAAAAAGTGGGGCACAGAGTTAAACAAAGAATTCTCAACTGAGGATTACCGAATGGCTGAGAAGCACTTGAAAAAATGTTCAACATCCTTAATCATCAGGGAAATGCAGATCAAAACAACCCTGAGATTCCACCTCACACCAGTAAGAATGGCTAAGATCAAAAATTCAGGTGACAACAGATGCTGGCGTGGATGTGGAGAAAGGGGAACACTTTGCTTTCTTTTTAATGGTAGATATTTGACTCTTACTTTAGTTCTGAATTGTATAATTATTTAAGAGTTGGATTACTTGTGTATTGATTTTACAATTTCTGTGTTTCCATGATGGTGCTGAATCTGGAATAAAATTTATCCAGTGCTCAATGCTCAAGTTCATACTACATTAACTAAGAGACAAGTTTGCACCCAATCTGACTTTTGGAATAAGGTGAGGTTTTCTATTTGCTTCGGTGTTTTCATTGCTTTTTTTTTTTTTTTTTTTTTTTTTTTTTTTTTTTTTTTTTTTTTCTTTCCTAGTCAAGTTTTTCTTCTCAGCTGAGTCTGGATTTCTTCCCAAACCTGCTGGCGCTTGCTGAGTGCAGTATCCCTCTGCTC
This sequence comes from Mus minutoides, assembly GCA_902729485.2. Taxonomy (NCBI): domain Eukaryota; kingdom Metazoa; phylum Chordata; class Mammalia; order Rodentia; family Muridae; genus Mus; species Mus minutoides. Next base: position 425,895 of record LR750494.1, on the reverse strand, counting down.
CACTACACTGCTGTCTCTGGGAAGCACTGTGCTTCCAGGGAAGTCCTGTGATCTGCAGCTGAGCTGCACTTCAGTTCAGCATCACTTGCTGGCTGTGCTTTGATTTGTCCACCAAGCACTTCAAAGGGGAAACCCTGAGAATTCCTTTCAGAGACCAATGCCTTTATTTCCTTGATGTTCATGACAATACACAAAAATATCTACCTTTGCTGTATACTTTTGATTTGTGTTCTAATTATGAAACAAGGCCTGTTTATTTTTGATTTTTTTTTTCTTGGTAAATATGGAAACCTATAGGAACTGCTACCTATTTTAGATTACTTCACAGTTTTTGATGTGCTCAATTATTATATTTATGTCTCTGACCCTTTTAGGATTTATAGAACATGATGTGATTTTATCAGTCTGTCTTTAGTTGTTATGGTGCTTTTGGGTGTCATGGTGTTATGTATGGATATTTTGTAAATGTTGTTTTGCTTAATTTGACTAGCTCCCAAATAATTGAGTTACTACTTTATTTATTTACCAGCTTTAAGGCATAACAGCTAAGCAGTATTAATCTATTTTAATTCTCTAAGCTAATCTGGCTATCTCACAGTCAAATACTCTGAGATGCTTCCATTTTATTACTTTCATGGCTCCAGCTGTGTTCCTTTGATATCTTCTGGACTCTCTCCCCATGGCTGAATCTCAACTTCCTCTTTCATTATTCCCATGCCCTGACTAAGGAAGTCTAGCCCTATTCTCTCCCTTGACCAGTAAGGAAATAACTAAAGGAGCAAGGTTTACACAACCTTGAGACAGGAGATTCTAATAATAAGAACTGCAAACAGATATGGGGCTCAGAAACCAGCATTTGAATAATGCAAGGAAACAATAACATTATGCCTAAAAGACAAATAAAGCTTTGCAAGCCTCCAACATAATGCCTTTAAATTTACCCGCAATTAAAATTATTGTATGAAAATACATTTTTCCTGATGATATCATTCCTGATGCTTCATTTTATGTAATCAAAATTTGCTATTCTTTCAGCAAAACTACTTTATTGAAGAATGCCATAATTTTTCATGCTGTCAAGATAAACATATTTTATCACTTTTATTAAATATTTTACCTAATTGGTTATATATTTTTATTGTGTGTTCAGTCATTTAAATTCTATTTCAAACCAGATACCTCATCTCAAGGTTAACCTCATCTTCTAGTTAAAATCATAATTAAAAAACATTTCACTAATATTTATGATAATAATATAGCTTTCAGAGTAGGAGTAGTATGGTTTTCTAAGAATTTTCATATAATAATGATATTGCTTTAAATTATAACTGGAGCCATTTTACCCCTTTTTCTTGACTTTTTAAAATTATTATCCTCTTTCTTCACTTGAGATAGCATTTTATTAACTTTATTTGTTTATAGATGTGTATCTGAATAACAGGAAACCATAAAACAGAAAGTCATTACACTTGATGTTGTGGGCAACATGTACAGAGACTGGTCTATAAAATAGCGAGAGAGGTGCAATTTTAGAAATCTGGAAAATTCAGAATATTTTCAGAATTTCTGGTTAGAAGCATTCAAACATATAAAAAGTTTCCTTTAACCATCAAACTAAAAGTGTGAGAAGAAATTTATTATACAGTCATTATCAAATCATGAAATTACCAGTTTTACCATAATCTAATTTTGAACAGTTTTTAAAACACAGAACCAACAGTTCTAATTTTGCAAGGGTGTCAAGCACAGTCTTTAATAGGAAGCAAACTTTTGCTTACCACACTGACTTTCTTCCTTAGCATAATGAGAAACTGACTTAAATTTCTATAGCTATGATAGCATTGCGAGATACCAATATTTAATTGTCAAAGTGTCAACTTTTACATCCACAGACCATGTTCTTGCTAAACTTAAAGAGGCTAATAATTAAAATTAAAAATAATATTGTGTAATCAGATACCAAGTTCCTTATATCACCTAGGTACCAACACCTTATCACACTTTTCAGGATTCTTTATTATATTTCAAATAAAGCAATATTGATATAGATACTCTAGATTCTATGCATCCATCAAAATTTCATTACTTTCCTCTATTTGCCTTTATATTAATCTAAAATTATATCTAACTTGAAATCCAATAGCTGTATAGAAAATAAAGTTAATCATTTGTTATTTATCCTCCTCCAAGAAATTACAAAGAAATGGACTGGGTTGATGGAAGTGAGATGTAGGTTAGATAAAAATCAAAGTTTTCTTTTAAGTGAGGAAGCATTCATCACTACATGAGAGATAAATATTGTGGTATTATTGAAAGTTTAGGAGTTTCTTACCTGGAAATCAATCAGAAAAAATTATATATATATATCTAATCTTTGAGGGTAGATATATGACTTCTGCAAAGAATTCATAGGTGTTGTGATAACCTTTATGAAGTGGTGGATTTTTAATTTCTATATACTGAAGTGTAAGCTAATTTCCCGTTTAGGATATATTTTGATTTTAATTACTTTTTTCTGAGCAAAGTGGGTATACCAGATTGCAACCGCACCAACAATGGAGTACTATTCCTTTTTATCCAGATTCTTGCCTGCATCTGCTATCATATGATACTTTCACTGTAGCCATTCTGACTGGCATGAGGTACAATCTCAGGGTTGTTTTGATTTGCATTTCCCTGATGACTTAGGTTGTTGAACATTTCTTTAAGTGCTTCTCATCTGTGCTCTCCCCCAGCCTTGTGTAGGCTGAATCAGAACTTGTTTTTGCCACAGCTTACTAGCCCACCTAGGGTGGAGTCTTCTAACCTAGGTAAAGTCTATTGTCTCCCACATCTGCAGCACGCTGCAAGATGCCACTACCTGATGAGCAGCCTGAACTTCTTGCCCTGAGGAGATCCTGACAAGCCATGAGATCCTGGCATAGTGGGGGATGTGTTCCCCCCTTTTTATGTTCACATTCAAAAAGTAAACATTGAGCCTTAATCAGAGAACTTTGTCTTGGCTCATTGTTTTCCTGATAAAGGTATAGTCACACATTTACTGTATTTAAAAAGAGTTTATTCTGAAATAATTAAACTATGCCTGGACAAGACCCCTTAAGACAATGCCACAACAGACTTGTATCCCAGGAATATTATAGGCCTTACACAAGAACAATTGGCCATATTATCTCATTCCTTATCTCATCAAAATGATAATGGTTTATGATAATAATTTGGTAGTTTTAGCAAATGTACATGTCAAATTGTAAAGACTTGTTCTCAGTGTCCTCAATTTCTACCTGTTCCACATAATGGTGTTAATTCTGGAAGACTTATATTTAATCAATTATTACAAATAGATACAAATGTTTCTGATTTTAGAAAAATAAAATATGTACATGTGACTACTGACACCTTTTCAGGCTATCTGGGTATGACTTCTTTAACAAGCAAAACAACTAAAAATGTAATTAGTCATTACATACATTTTTTTTTTATGCTTGGTGTTCCAAGTCAGATTAAAACAGATAACAAAATTGACTATTACAGTCAAGCATTTGATATGCTTTCTCAACAATTTAATGTTACCCATATTACTGTGTTTCCTTATAATTCTCAAGGACAAGTTATTGTGAAATTTTAAAACAATAACATTTAAAAGGGGGGGGCAAATTATTTCCTTGTGTGCATTATTTAAATCACTCTTTTTATTTTTAAAATTTTAAAAATTTGGATGTCAAGGAACTCTTTGCTAAGTGTCTATAGCATCCTACAACTAGGCATACTCATGCTTAAGTGAGAAGGAAGGATCTACTTATTGGCATTTGGCATAATCCTGATAGGGTATTTAATATGGGGAAGAGGGCTTTTTTCATTTTTTCCTGCAGAATGCTGTAGGAGCTTGCTAGCTCCCAGAGTGATTGGAGTGACATGCTGACACAAGGGCTAATGCTGAACTGTGAGCTTGCTGAGTGGCCTGACAGTGGTAACAGGAAAGCTGTAATGGGTATATGTTCTTTGTTTGTTTGTTTGTTTGTTTTGTTTTTTGAGACAGGGTTTCTCTGTATAGCTCTGGCTGTCTTGGAGCTCACTTTGTAGACCAGGCTGGCCTTGAACTCAGAAATCCGACTGTCTTTGCCTCCCTAGTGCTGGGATTAAAGGCATATGCCACCACAGCCTGGTGGGTGTATGTTGTTGACCCACCTTTGTTTGCCTATGTCTCAGATTAGACAAGCTGCCTTGTTTCAAGCTTTTAGACCTTGTAAGTCCAAGAATATAGAGGCTATAGAAACTGACTTAGAAAAATTAATCAAAAAGAGGAGTTATAATGACTCTTCTTTTTCTGTCTTTCCTTCAATGTGACCTGTTATTCTGACCCAATCATTGTCTATAAATAAATCCAATATTGGAGATTCCAGTTATAAAGATAGCTAAAAATCTTTATCAGTTAGCTTATCTAGCTCTTACCACTATTTATCTGAGAAGTAACAGTTTTTTTTTTGTTTGTTTTTTGTTTTTTTTTTTTTTGTCTTATTTGTTTTGTTGTTGTTGTTGTTGTGGCTGTTTTGATAATTTTCAAAGCCACCACCCTTAGGTCTGATCTTTGCTAACTTACAACTGAATTGAGTACCTGGGACATCATGGAAGACAACTTTAATACTGCTGGTTTTAACTTTCTTTTAACTCTGTATCTCAAGCCGGTCGGTGACCTCCATTCAGGCTCACCTTTAGGAAAGTTCAGATGTAGACATAATCTAAAGATATTTTCCCAATCTGTCGGTTGCTGTTTGTCTGACTTACAGTGTACTTTCCCTTACATAAGCTTTGAAATGTTATGAGTTCCCATTTGTCTGTTGATCTTAGAACATAAGCCATTGGTGTTATGTTCAGGAAATTTTTCCTTGTTTCCATGTGGTCAAGGCTTTTTGCAGCTTTTTCTTTTATTGGGTTCAGTGTATTTGGTTTTATGCAGCCTTCCTATAATGTTCCTGTCCTCTTTAAAGATCTCAATTCTTCCCCCAACTCTTCCAGAAAAGTCCTCAACCTCCATCCAATGTTTGTCTGTGGGCCTCTGTATCTGTTTCAGTAAGCTGCTGGGTGGAGCCTCTCAAGAACAATTATGTTAGGCTCCTGTCAGCAAGCATAACAAAGTATCTTTAGTAGTATCAGAGATTAGTATTTGCCCATGGAATGGGGTAGAATTGGTTTCCATTACCTCAGTCTCTGCTCTGTCTTTGTCACTGTATTTCCTGTATACAGTACACATTTGGCTCAAAAGTTTTGTTGGTTGATTGGTGCCCTGAGCCCTTCACTGAGACAAAGGTCCTGCCTGGTTATAGGAGGTAGCTATTTCAGATTTCATATCCAAAGTCTTATGAGTCTCAGCTGGAGTCACTCTTCCCCATCCAAGACCTATTAATTTCCTACCCTTCCAAACCCTCCAACTGCAGATTTAGATTCATTCTCCTGATCTTTTGGCCTCTCTCCTAACTCTCTCAACACTTGATCCTGAACCAAACCCCCATTACCCTATCTATCTATCTATCTATCTATCTATCTATCTATCTATCTATCTATGGATTTACATTCTAGCAATTGCCCCCTCCACAGTTCCCCACCCCACCCCTTCTCCCCCTTACCTTCCAGAGGGTGCTCTGTCACACCTGGCCTCTCATTTCCCTGGGCCCTCAAGTCTTTCTAGAACTAAGCAAGTCTTCTCCCAGGGAGGCCAGGCCAAGCAGTCCTCTGCTATATATGTGCCTGAAGGTTCATACCAGCCTAGTCATTGAATCAGTCTCTTGTAGCTCCCTGCTCCCTGTGTCCCTGTGGTCCAGGTAGGTTAAGACTGCTGGTCTTCCTATGAGGTCACCCTCCCATGATGATGATGATAATGATGATGATGATGATAATGATGATGATGGTGATGATGATGATGATGATGATGATGATAATGATGTTCAATGTGTGTTTTGAGCTTTAGTAAAGTTTCTTTTATGAATGTGGGCACCCTTGAATTTGGGGCATAGGTGTTCTGAATTGAGACTTCTTCTTGATGGATTTTCCCTTTGATGAATATGAAATGTTATACCCCATTTCATTTGATAATTTTGGTTGAAAGTCTATTTTACTGGATATTAGATTGGCAACTCCTGCTTGTTTCTTGGGACCATTTGCTTGGATTTATTATTTTCCTAGAATTTCCTTTGAGGCCTGTCTTTGTCATTGAGGTATGTTTACTGTGTGTAGCAAAATGCTGGTTCCCATATTTTGCGGGGGAATTGAATCCAATGAGAGAGAGATGTTAAAGACAGATGAATATCTGTTCCTGTTATTTTTGTTTCTGGAGGTGATATTATGTATGTATGGGCCTCTTTTGTGTTTGTTGTGAGATGAACAATTTCTAACATATCCTAGACTGGCATTTGTGTTCTCTTACAGTCCTGATGACACCTTTCCAGGATCTTCTGACATTTAGATTATCTGTTGAGAAGTCTAGTGTTATATGGTGAATTATTTGTCCTTTTTCCTTTACATATTTTCATATCCTTTCTTTGCTCTCTGCATTTATTATGTGAAGAGAACATTTTCTTTATGGTCTAATTTATTTGGTGTTCTGTAGGCTTCTTGTACATTTATGGCCATATCTTTCTTTAGGCTAGGAACATTTTCTTCTAAGTTTTTGTTGAAAATATTTTTGGGCCCTTTGTGCTGGGAATATTCACCCTCTTTCATTCCTATTATTTTTAGACTTGATGTTTTCGTTGTGTCCTTAATTTCCTGGGTATTTTTGGTTAGGAGATATTTATACTTTGCATTTTCTTGATGTGTCAATATCTTCTATGGTATCTTCTACACCTGTGATTCTATCTTCTAATTCCTGTATTCTGTTGATGATGCTTGCATCTATAGCTTCTGACCTCTTTTCTAAGTTGTCCATCTCCAGGATTGAGTGCAGGTAGGGCTTCCTCAGCTGTATTCTGTGGGTGTCCCAACTGGCATGGAAATTTGGGAGGGAGGGAGTCTCCCCTGTCCATGGCTACTGTGAACCTCATGAGAGACAGGTAACCTGTAGTGTGTAGGAGGGTATTGGGCTGCTGATATGGCCATGGTTGGGAAGCATAACAGAAGGCTACTGACACATCTTAATATTTATCAACCACAACCCTTATATAATTTTTTAGAGTTTTGATAATTTAAAATGCATTGATATTTTAAATAGGAAACTACATCATCATGAATAAAGATTATGTATTTTCCAGGATGGTTTTGAAACTTTTATATTAAAATGACTGATTAAAAATTATGTACCGAGTACATAATTTAATTCCACTTGATTTAGACAAATGTCATAGCATGTTTAGAAATCCAACTTTTTCTGCAAATCCTACATTAAAATATCCTCCTTATTTTTTCTCACATAGAATATCACACGTTTAAAATGTCACTAATTAATAACATGCTAATGCATGATTACATACAATATTTTAAGAAATATGTGCTTGTTATTTCAGTTTTGATCCATGTAAATTTTCTTTATGACAAAATCCTGAAATGATTTAGAAACATTTTTTTGGTATGTGTATTTATAAGTCACACTTATTTACCTAGGTTTTACTCACACCATAATGAAGTGAGAAGGGTTTTTTTTTTTTCAACTTTTATTAGATAATTTTTTTATTTACATTTCATGTGTTATCCAGAAAGTTCCCTATACCCTCCCCCCTCCCGGCCCTGCTCCCCTACCCACTCGCTCCCACATCTTGGCCCTGGCGTTTCCCTGTACTGGGGCATATAAAGTCTGTATGACCAAGGGGCCTCTCTTCCCAATGATGGCCAACTAGGCCATCCTCTTCTATATATGCAGCTAGAGACATGAGCTCAGGGGGTACTAGTTAGTTCATATTATTCTTCCACCTATAGGGTTGAAGACCCCTTCAGCTCCTTGGGTACTTTCTCTAGCTCCTTCCTTTTTTTTTTTGGTCATGCAGACTTTATATGCCCCAATACAGGGGAACGCCAGGGTCAAGATGTGGGAGCGGGTGGGTAGGGGAGCAGGGCTGGGAGCGGGGAGGGTATAGGGAACTTTCTGGATAACACTTGAAATGTAAATGAAGAAATTATCTTAAAAATGTTTTAAAAAAAAGATTTTAACATTGTAATTCCACTAATTAAGTATACAAATTTTGATGTGTGATCCTGACAAACTTACTTATAAATATAAGTGCTTAAATCTCTATTAAAGTGATCCTTGAGAGATTAATTGCACATTTTTAGTCAGAAAAGACTGTTACAGTTTATCAGTAATGTAAGAATTTGAGGTCTTGATAAACATTATTAAGGAAATCAAAGGTAAACATAATGATAGAACAATCAGGTACATCTTCCATGAGACACTGAGATACAATGAAAGAAAGGATTTGGGCCTTCAGCCACATATCATTGGGAGTGTGGGGGAAGTGACTTGCATGAGACAAAAGATTGAATTTGTTGACCTGATTAGTTCAGTGTAAGCAATGCAAAGGTAAAGCTGAATGTTGACTGAGAAGTGAGGAAGTGACAGATCGGTAACGAGGACATTGATAACTATGAATCATGTCATGTTTTTCTAAATAGCAATAACTTTAGTAATACCATTCCATGAGGGCTTAAAAATCTGATATTTAAGGTTGATGTTGTTTTTTAAAATAATTTTTCCCTCAAATCATTCATTTGTTCACAGTAAGAAATTTCTACCCTATAACTTTAAAATTGATTAAAATTTAATAACTCTGCATTTTCTTATGTCATTGAGATAAATTCTGTATCTTTTAATTTTGTATTTGTAATGAGTAACATATGTAATCAACAGTATCTAGAAATTACCAAACCTGAGTATCACAATGGTAAGAGGAATACTGTATGGATACATGTCATATACTCCTCACCAAATGCATATAGCAGATGATTTACTCACTTTCCACTTTCCTCGACTCCTCTTGCAAATATTGGATTTCTTATGTCTAAAGGTTAATAGAATAAATTATTAGAGAACGATTTCTCATACCTATTTGTCAAAATTATAAGGGGGTGATTCATAGGCTGTAACAAAAATAGATTTTGCTTGGGTTTAAATTGTTTTTTTCTAAAATCGATTCTTATTCCTTTTTTAGACTGTACATTATAGTCACCATTGAGTTGCAATTACTTTATAACACTATGATAATGTAAATCTCACTATAAAAATGCAAATTTCAAAATAATCAATAGACAGACATACTCTGAGCTGAAATAGGATATAAATACATGTATTTGTTCAACAGTAGAATAAATGTTATCTCTTCTACAGGGTATACTAAGAATTGGAACTCAATACCTTCTTCTGACTCCTTTCAGGAATCTTTTAATATTTTTTGCATTTTTCTAAAATCTTGGATAATTAACTGAAGACAGAAATAAATGAATTCTTTTGAAAAACAAACTAGCTTGTCAGACAATTGATATACAATCAAAAATAATTTATTATATTTTCTTACAATGATTATGTATTAGTTTTCATTCTATAAAATATTTTTATAAAACAATGGCCACTTACCACATTTTTCTATATAACACATATGCCCACACATATACATGTGCACACATGTGTACCACTTTCAAAACAAAATTTTGATGGATTTTATTCCACATTTATAATATATTTATTTTTTTATTTCGACAAGTATTTATTATCTGTATAAAATTTTAAAAATGAAATTTACTATATTTTGAGTGAAATTAAGTCTGATTGCATTCATTTTTCAATTTTTTTCATTCTGGTGCTGAGTTTGCAATATGGCTTATTGGTTAAGAACACTGGTTACCCATAGGACAAACAACATCAGCTAGCTGGACCACCCAGTGCTCCCAGGGACTAACCAAAGAATGTACAGAGAGGGATCCATGAATCCAGAAAAATATATAGGAAAAGATGCTCTTGTCTGACTTCAATGGAGGGCATACCCTTGGTCCAGTGGAGGTTTGATGCCCCAGCATAGAGGAATACTGGAGGGGTGAGGCAGTAGAGGTTGGGTGGGTGGGGAAATATCGTCATAGAGGCAAAAGGGAGGGAGGTTGTGTGATGGGGGGCTTGTGGGATGAGGGGTGACCAGGAAGTTGTATGTCATTTGAGATGTAAATGAATGGAATGATTGATGGATTAATTAATTAATTTGTTCATTCATTCAGTCATACAACACTAGAAGACCCAGATTCAGTTTCCATCACCTACATAGTTGCATACAACCAGATAAAACCCTGGACCCTAGTGAGTTGACAATATTTCTTTGCCTCTGCAGACACCAGACAAATACTGGACAAAAGATACACAATCAGGCAAAACAAAATGTGTATACAATAAATAATTAAAACAAAATAAATAGGCCAGGCAGTGGTGGCACACACCTTTAATCCAAGCACTTGGGAGGCAGAGGCAGGCAGATTACTGAGTTTGAGGTCTACAAAGTGAGTTCCAGGACAGCAAGGGCTATACAGAAAAACCCTGTCTCAAAAACCAAATAAATAAATAAATAAATAAATAAATAAATAAATAAATAAATAAGAACATCTATATGGTTAACATTAAAGACCTTTCAAAAACACTTATTGAACCTTCTGGAGAAAAGTAAAGTATAATAGCGTAACGATGCCCCTATTAGAGCACAGGGTAGTGAATAATAAGTTTGGTGCTAAGAATGTCTTAATTCTTTTGGTGTTATTTCCAAGAAGTTCCTTTAGTGCCTAAAACATCACAAGCTACAGCAATTGTTTTTTGTTTTTTGTTTTTTTCCTTTACAACTTTGTAGTAAGACAATATTGCTGAAGTCACCATATATTTATGTCATATATCATGAAAAATCTGTATGGTACTCAACTGAGATATGTATCTCCTCTACATAGCTTTCCTGGTGCTGGAAGGCAATATCTATGCTACTCAAAGAGAAAATAACCATCAAACAAACACAAATGTGATCTCCATTAGACAAATGATGACAGCTTGGTAATCCATGCTCACCATTACAAGTAGACATACACCATGGTAGTAACCTAATACTTTCTTATTGTATCTCAAAGAATGAACCCATACTGGGCACTGACAGAAGTCCAAGAACCTACAGGTAGATAATTCTTAGGACCTAGAGAAGAAATCACTGCTATTATTCTGGTAAAACATACATTGGTAAAATGAATATATATATATATATATATATATATATATATATATATATATATATATATATATGTGATAAATTGTCATAATTGATTAATGTATTTCCCAAACTCCATTTGAGCCGGGCATGGTGGCACACGCCTTAAATCCCAGCACATAGGAGG
>LR750494.1:397689-414464 GCA_902729485.2 Mus minutoides | reverse complement strand
AGTAGACTATACTCCAAAAGAATGCCACACTTCCAAGAAACCTTATGTAGCACATATTGGTCTACAAGAAAAAATAAATGAAAGGATACAGAGTTGGCAGATACAGAAAGAAAGGTAGATCTGGAATTATTTGTGGTGATGGGATTTGATCAAAGCACATACAAATTTTCAAATAGCTATTTTAAAATTTAAAAGAAAGAATAAATGTCTTTGATAATTACATATTTGGGTAAAATATATTTTGATCATATCTAACATTTATTTCAAACATTCTATTCCTATCTTCTTCACATAATACCCTTTCCAAATTATTTTACTATCTTTTCTTTTCTTTTCTTTCCTTTTTTCTTTTCTTTTCTTTCTTTTCTTTCTTTTCTTTTGTTTTCTTTTCTTTTCTTTCTTTTCTTTTCTTCTTATTTTATTTTCTTCTTATTTTATTTTATTTTATTTTATTTTATTTTATTTTATTTTATTTTTTTAAAGAAAGGGTTTCTCTGCATAGCCCTGACTGTTCAGGAACTCACTCTGTAGACCAGGCTGTCCTTGAACTGTTGTTATGTTTTTATGACCCACATAATTTTATGTATGTATGTATGTATGTATGTATTTATTTATGTATTTATTTTATTAGATATTACTTTTATTTACATTTCAAGCTCAAGTCCAAGTGTTTCAAATACGTCCACATAACACCAGATATACTGAAACTAATAGAAAAGAAAGTGGGGAAGAGCCTTATGCACATGAGCACAGGAGAAATTTTTTCTTAACAGAAAACCAAAAGGTTATGCTATAAGATAAAGAATTAACAACTGGGAACTCATAAAATTGCAAAGCTTCTGTAAGGCAAAGGACACTGTCAATAGGACAAAAGAACAATCAACAGATTGGGAAAAGATCTTTACCAACCCTATATTCAATAGAGGGCTAATATCCAACATATACAAAGAACTCAAGAAGTTAGACTCCAGAAAACCAAATAACCCTAATAAAAGTAGGGAACAGAGATAAACAAAGAATTCTCAACTGAGGAATACTAAATGACTGAGAAGCACCTAAAGAAATGTTCAACACCCCTAGTCATCAGGGAAATGCAAATCAAAACAACCCTGAGATTCTACCTCACACATGTCACTATGTCTAAGATAAAAACTCAGGTGACAACAGATGCTGGAAATGACCCACATAATTTAATTCATCTTTCCTATATGCCAATGGATTTATGACTCATCCAGAGAAGTATGAGCTACCTAGCAGAATTAGCCTCATGGAAAACTGAGATTCTTCCTCATAGCATCTATTAAGTGCAAATAGCTTCTGTTTAAGTGGTGGGGCCTAATTGACACCTACCATATTGATGCTGGGATGTTTATTAATTCCATCCTGTATAGTTTTTGTTGTTTGTTTGTGGTCCCTCAGACAACCACACCTGCTGTGAATTCACAGTAGCAACAGCTCTTTTATGTCCAGAAAGCACTATGTTGCAGAATTTTCTCCTGCCCTTCAGATCATATCGTCTTTCTTCCCATTCCTGCATGGTGTTCACTGAGCTTTGGTAGAGCGTGTGTGGAGTAGATGTTGCTTTATCTGAGTAGACCACAACCACTTAGTCTCCGAACAAAACGTAGTTATGGATATCTACAGTGATCTCTGTCCGCTGGGGAAGAAGAAATAATCCCCTCTGGTGAGGGGTAAGAACTGATCTGACAGTGGATATGTGAGAGAGTATTTATAGAATAATTTGAAACTATGTGAGTTTAACAAATCAGCAAGAGTAGATTTTCCAGTAGGGCCTATTGCCTCCCAGCAATGGGATCCTTGCAAGAACTATAGTACCAGTCATGATAGTCCTCATATGTGGAAGTCCATCATTGTTTTCCAAATTTTTATTAGATATTTTGTTCATTTTCATTTCAAATGCTATGGCAAAACTCCCCTATACCCTGCCCCACCCCCCTGCCCTGCTCCCCTGCCCATTAATTCCCACTTCTTGGCCCTAGTGTTCCCCTGTATTGGGGCATATAAAGTTTGTAAGACCAAGGAGCCTCTCTTCCCAATAATGGTCGACTAGGCCATTTCTGTTATATATGTAGCAAGAGACATGAGCTCTGGGGAGACTGGTTAGTTCATATTGTTGTTCCACCTATAGGGTTGTAGACCCCTTCAACTCCTTGGGTACTTTCACTAGCTCCTCCATTGGGAACCCTGTGTTCCATCCAATAGTTGACTGTGAGAACTCACTTCTGTGTTTGCCAGGCACTGGCATAGCCTCACATGAGACAGCTATATCAGAGCCCTTTCAGCAAAATCTTGCTGGCATATGCAATAGTGTCTGCATTTGGTGGCTGACTATGGGATGGATCCCCAGCTGCAGCAGTCACTGGTTGGTCCATCCTTTTGTCTCAGTTGCACACTTGATTTCTGTAACTCCTTCTATGTGATTTTTGTTCCTAATTCTAAAAATTGGTGAAGAGTCCACACTTTGGTCTTCATTCTTCTTGAGTTTCTTGTGTTTTGCAAATTGTATCTTGGGTATTCTAAGTTTCTGGGCTAATATCCACTTATCAGTGAGTACATGTTATGTGATTGGGTTACCTCAAGCAGGATGATACCCTCCAGATCCATTCATTTGCCTAGGAATTTCATAAATTCATTGTTTTTAATAGTTGAGTAGTACTCCATTATGTAAATGTGCCACATTTTCTGTTTCCATTCCTCTGTTGAGGGACCTCTGGGTTCTTTCCAGCTTCTGGCTATTATAAATAAGGCTGCTATGAACATAGTGGAGCATGTGTCCTTATTACCAGTTGGAACATCTTCTGGATATATACCCGGGAGAGGTATTGCATCATTCGCCTATAGTACTATGTCCAATTTTCTGAGGAACAGCTAGACTGATTTTCAGAGTGGTTGTACAAGCTTGCAATCCCACCAACAGTGGAGGAGTGTTCCTCTTTCTCCACATCCTCACCAGCATCTGCTGTCCCCTGAATTTTTGATCTTAGCCATTCTGACTGGTGTGAGGTGAAATCTCAGCGTTGTTTTGATTTGCATTTCCCTGATGATTAAGGATGTTGAACATTTTTGCAAGTGCTTCTCAGCCATTCAGTATTCCTCAGTTGAGAATTCTTTGTTTAGGTCTGACCCCATTTTTTAATAAGGTTATTTGAATTTCTGGAATCCACCTTCTTGAGTTCTTTATATACATGTTAGATATTAGTCCCCTATTTGATTTAGGACTGGTAAAGATCCTTTCTCAATCTGTTGGTGGCCTTTTTGTCTTATTGACAGTATCTTTTGCCTTACAGAAGCTTTGCTACTTTATGAGGTCCCATTTGTCAATTCTTGATCTTACAGCACAAGCCATTGTTGCTGTTTATGTATTTTTCCCCAGTGCCCATATCTTTGAGACTTTTCCCTACTTTCTCCTCTATAAATTTCAGTGTCTCTGGTTTTATGTGGAGTTCCTTAAACCACTTAGTCTTGACCTTAATACAGGAGATAAGAATGGACCAATTCACATTCTTCTATATGATAACCACCAATTGTGCCAGCCCCATTTGTTGAAAATGCTGTCTTTTTTCCACTGGATGGTTTTAGCTCCCTTGTCAAAGATCAGGTGACCATAGGTGTGTGGGTTCATTTCTGGGTCTTAAATCCTATCCCGTTGATCTACCTGTCTGTCGCTGTACCAGTACCATGCAGTTTTTATTAAAATTGCTCTGTAGTACAGCTTGAAGTCAGGCATGGTGATTCCATCAGAGGTTCTTTTATTGTTGAGAAGAGTTTTTGCTATCCTAGGTTTTTTGTTATTCCAGATGAATTTGCAAATTCCCCTTTCTAATTCATTGAAGAATTGAGTTGGAATTTGATGGGGATTGCATTGAACCTGTAGATTGTTTTAGGCAAGATAGCCATTTTTACTATATTGATTCTGCCAATCCATTAGCATGGAAGTTCTGTCCATCTTCTGAGAACTTCTTGGATTTCTTTCTTCAGAGACTTGAACTTCCTATCATAGAGATCTTTCACTTCCTTAGTGAGTTTCTTCCTTAGAGTCACATGAAGATATTTTATATTATTTGTGACTATTGCGATGGGTGTTCTTTCAGCAATTTCTTTCTCAGCCCATTTATCCTTTTTGTAGAGAAAGGCAATTGATTTGATTTAATTTTATAACCAGCTACTTCTCTGAAGCTGTTAATCAGGTTTAGGAGTTCTCTGGTGGAATTTTTAGGGTCACTTATATATATGATCATATCATCTGCAAACAGTGATATTTTGACTTCTTCCTTTCCAATTTGTATCTCCTTGACCTCCTTTTGTTGTAGAATTGCTCTGGCTAGGAATTCAAGTACTATATTGAGTAGGTAGCGAGAAAGTGGGCCGCCTTATCCAGTCCCTGACTTTAGTGGGATTGCTTCCAGCTTCTCTCCCTTTACTTTGATGTGGGCTACTGGTTTGCTGTAGATTTCTTTTTTTGTGTTTAGGTATGGGCATTGAATTCCTGATTTTTCCAAGACTTTTATCATGAATGGATGTTGGATTTAGTCAAATGCTTTCTCAGCCTCTAATGTGATAATCATGTAGCTTTTTGTCTTTGAGTTTATTTATATAGTGGATTATGTTGATGGATTTCCATATATTAAACCATCCATGAGTTCCTGAGATGAAGCCTACTTGGTCATGTTGGATGATCATTTTGATGTGTTCTTGGATTCAGTTAGCAATAATTTTATTGAGTATTTTTGCATTGATATTCATAAGGTAATTTGGTCTGAACTTCTCAATCTTTGTTGAGTCTTTATGTGGTTTAGGTATCAGAGAAATTGTGGCTTCATAGAAAGAATTGGGTAGAGTACCTTCAGTTTGTATTTTGTTGAATAGTTTGAGAAGAACTGGATTTAGGTTTTCCTAGAAGGTCTGATAGAACTCTGCACCAAACCAATCTGTTCCTGGGCCTTTTATGGTTGGGAAACTATTAATGATTGCTTATATTTCTTTAGGGGATATGGGACTGTTTCAGTCCTTAATCTGATTCTGATTTAACTTTGGTACTTCATATCTGTCTAGAAATGTGTCCATTTTATCTAGGTTTTCCAGTTTTGTTGAATATAGCCTTTTGTAGCAGGATCTGATGCTGTTTTGGATTTCCTCAAGATCTGTTGTTGTGTCTCCCTTTTCCTTTCTGATTTTGTTAATTAGGATGCTGTCCCTGTGCTCTCTAGTGGGTCTGGCTAAGGTTTTATCTATCTTGTTGATTTTCTCAAAGAACCAGCTCCTGGTTTGGTTGATTCATTGGATAGTTCTTTTTGTTTCCACTTGGTTGATTTCAGTCCTACATTTGATTATTTCCGGCTGTCTACTCCTCTTGGGTAAATTTGCTTCCCCTTAGTTCTAGAGCTTTTGGGTGTGCTGTCAAGCTGCTAGTGTATGCTCTCTCTGGTTTCTTTTTGGAGGCACTCAGAGCTATGAGTTTTCCTCTTAGGAATGCTTTCATTGTTCCATAAGTTTGGGTATGTTGTGGCTTCATTTTCATTAAATTCTAAATATCTTTAATTTCTTTCTTTCCTTCTTCCTTGACCAAGGCATCATTGAGTAGTGTGTTTTTCAGTTTCCACTTGAATCTTGGCATTTTGTTATTTATGTTGTTATTGAAAATCAGCATTAGTCCATGGTGATCTGATAGGATGAATGGGACAATTTTAAATCTGTTGATGCCTGGTTTGTTGCCAATTATATGGTCAATTTTGGAGAAGGTACCATGAGGTGCTGAGAAGAAGACATATCCTTTTGTTTTACGATAAAATGTTCTGTAGATATCTGTTAAATCCATTTGTTTCATAGCTTCTGTTAGTTTCACTGTGTCTCTGTTTAGTTTCCATTTCCAAGATCTGTCCATTAATGGGAGTAGTGTGTTCAAGTCTCCCACTGTTATTGTGTGAAGTGCTATGTGTGCTTTGAGCTTCATTAAAGTTTCTTTAATTAATGTAGCTGTCCTTGCATTCAAAGCATATTCAGAATAGAGAGTTCCTCTTGGAAGATTTTACCTTTGATGTATATGAATTGCCCCTTTTTCTCTTTTTTCATAACTTTGGGTTGAAAGTCAATTTTATTTGATATTAGAATGGCTACTCCAGCTTGTTTCTTCAGACCTTTTGCTTGGAAAATTGTTTTCCAGCCTTTTACTCTGAGGTTGTGTCTATCTTTTTCCTGAGGTGTGTTTCCTGTAAGCAGCAAAATGTTGGGTCCCGTTTGTGTAGCTTATCTGTTAGTCTATATCTTTTTATTGGGGAATTGAGTCCATTGATATTGAGAGATATTAAGGAAAAGTAATTGTTGCTTCCTGTCATTTTTGTTGTTAGAGTTGGGATTCAATTCTTGTGGCTGTCTTCTTTAGGTTTGTTGAAGATTACTTTCTTGCTTTTTCTAGGGCTTAGTTTCAGTCCTTATGTTCGTGTTTTCCTGTTATTATCCTTTGAAGGGCTGGATTAGTGGAAAGGTATTGTGTGATTTTTGATTTTGTCATGGAATAATTTGGTTTCTCCATCTATGTTAATTGAGAGTTTTGCTGGGTATAGTAACCTAGGCTGGCATTTGTGTTCTCTTAGGGTCTGTATAACATCTGTCCAGGATCTTCTGTCTTTCATAGTCTCTGGTGAGAGGTCTGGAGTAATTCTAATAGGCCTGCCTTTATATGTTACTTGACCTTTTTCCCTTACTGCTTTTAATATTTTGTCTTCATTTATTGCATTTGTTGTTTTGATTATTATGTGCCAGGAGCAATTTCCTTTCTGGTCCAGTCTATTTGGAGTTCTGTAGGCTTCTTGTATGTTTATGGGCATCTCTTTCTTTAGGTATGAGAAGTTTTCTTCTATAATTTTGTTGAAGATATTTGCTGGCCCTTTAAGTTGAAAATCTTCATTCTCATCTACTCCTATTATCCATAGGTTTGGTCTTCTCATTGTGTCCTGGATTTCCTGGATATTTTGAGTTAGGATCTTTTTGCATTTTGCGTTTTCTTTGATTGTTGTGTCCATGATCCCTATGGAATCTTCTGCCCCTGAGATTCTCTCTTCCATCTCTTGTATTCTGTTGCTGATGCTGGTATCTATGGTTCCTGATTTCTTTCCTATGGTTTCTATCTCCAGAGTTATCTCCTTTTGGGATTTCTTTATTGTTTCTACTTCCATTTTTAGATCCTGGATGGTTTTGTTCAATTACATCACCTGTTTGGTATTGTTTTCCTGTAACTCTCTAGGGATTTTTGTGTTTCCTCTTTAAATGCTTCTAGTTGTTTACTTGTGTTTTCCTGTATTTCTTTCTTAATGTCCTCCACCATCATCATGAAAAGTGACTTTAGATCCACGACTTGCTTTTCTGGTGTGATGGTGTATCCAGCACTTGCCATGGTGGGAGAGTTTAATACTGATGATGCCAAGTAACTTTGTTTCTGTTGCTTCTGTTCTTATACTTGCTTCCTGCTATCTGATTATCTTAAGTGCTTGCTGTCCTCAATATATCTGATTAGAACCTGTCCTTGTAATCCCAGTTGATTCTGGACTCCTCAGCATCCAGCTGTCAATGTGATCCTTGATTGTGGGCTCCTGTTAACCAGAGATTATGGGTGTGTCTGAGTTCTTGTCAGTCAAGTTCCACTGAGACCCTGAAATACTGGTGTGGCCCAGCTCCTGATATCCTGTGATACTGTTGTCCTAAGATCCTGGTTGTGTTGCAGTGCCTCGGAGTGGTGTCTCCTTTGAGGAGCTTAGAGCTGTCTGGTCAGTGGTCCCAAGAAAGCGTGGAGAATCCTCTGGGGACTGTAGGGGTGTCCAACAACTCCGTACCCAAGGTGACCTGGTGCTGGTGCTGACTGAAAGGGACTTGTGCCCTTGGTCTAGCCAACCTTCTTCTTCCCTAATGCTGTCTCAATTGTGCGATTGGATTGGAACAGGTGTTGTGCTCAATTCACCAGTGGTTCCAATATGGCATGGAGAGTCCTCTAGGGACAGCGGGTGTGTCTGCTGACCCCTTGCCCAAGTCCATCATTTATATCAGAAAAAAAAAAAAAAAAGTATTTCCTCTATTACCTTCACGACACCATTGTACCAATAAGTGACTTTTCCCAGACTGCTCCTTATTGCAGTGCTCAGGGAATATACTTAGGAAAGACCATTGAAAACTTTGTTCCTTTTATTGACTGGCATCGAGTCTTCTGAAATTGAGAAAGCTACATAACTTATTCTCATTTTTTTTCCCTCTTTATTAGATATTTTCTTCATTTACATTTCACATGTTATCCAGAAATTTTCCCTTACCCTCCCGCATCCCCGCCCTGCTCCCCTACCCACCCCCTCCCACGTAATGGCCCTGGCGTTCCCCTGTACTGGGGCATATAGAGTCTGTATGACCAAGGGGCCTCTCCTCCCAACGATGGCCAACNTTCCACTTCTGTGTTTACCAGGCACTGGTATAGCCTCCCACAAGACAGCTATATCCGGTCCCTTTCAGCATTATCTTGCTGGCATATGCTATAGTGTTTATTTTGGTGGCTGATTACGGGAGGGATCCCTGGCAGCCGCCATCACTGGTTGGTCCATCCTTTTGATTCAGCTTCACACATGATCTCTGTAACTCCTTCATTATTCTCATTTTTTATACAGCAAAATTTCTCATTATTTTTCATGAATAATAAATTACCAGGCTATGATTTGAATTTACCTCTACATACTGAGGCCTGAGTTAACAATTATATGTATGTGTATATATATGTGTGTGTATTTTTTCAGGAAAATTGATAACAATCAGAAATATTGTAAGTTATATAATATTTTAGTTATAGATTTCTTTAGTTATTACTAGCAAGAATATATTTAGTCTTAGAAAATAATAACCTAGTAGATAAAATAGATGTGTCAGCCTTTTCCCCCCAAAATTTCTTTGTCCATAAGTATGATGATAGAATTATATAAAATCAGCTCCATTACATTGAGTCTACAACTCCCAGAATTATGTTAAAACTCATAACTCATTGCTGCTGTCTTCTCCAGACTCTCCTCTACTTCAGTGTATTAACAACTTTTATTCTAGTTGATCAATAGCGTGTTTTTTAAGAAAGAGTTAGCAATGATAATCTAAAACACCTATTGCATATTTTCCATTTATTCAAAAATAGTTCATTTTCTTCCTTTCTCATGTGTTTGGGTTTTTATCCTTTAGAAAATTTGGTAAAATGTCTTTTTGATTATTGAAATAAGAGTTTAATATGATAAATTATTTCAAATTTGCATTTGAGTTTTAGACATTACATTATATTCTATTTTTTGAGCATCAGAAAGCATACAGATTGTTAATGATATACACTGCTAATCTCACCACACCTGTATTTTCACAGAATGTGCTGACTGGAAACATTATTCATGCTAATAGAAGTTGACAATTTGGGGGCATGAGGATAAATATCACTGAAAATATTTTTTTCCCCAGGAATGACTTCTACTTTAGATCTTTTGCTTGAAAATGCACTTTGATACACACTTTAATATTTAAATTTTATTTTATTTATGAACTTTTTTGTTATTTTTATCCAAAGTAGTAAATTTATCTTGTCACAATTATTCCTACTTAATTTGTAAGACTTTTTTGTTCACTTGTAACAATTACAGCCTTTGAGGATACTTGAAGGTCTGAATATTGGAAGAGGACTGCTAAATATATTCAATTTCATCAGCTGATAGTGATTTCAACTACTATGTTGCTAAAACATAAATCTTCAAGGCTAATTAAAGGACTTGGGTCTTGGAAAATTATGGATTTATTACCTCCTTGGCTATGTGCTTCCTCATTTAGCCAGGATTTTGAGATTGATTCTTATCTGTCCTCTAGCTTTGCCCAGAGCTAGACTCTGGAGACAAGGCTGGCTCCAAGCTCACAATAGCACCCTCTACCCCACAGTCAGCTTTCAAATGATATGCATAAGACAACATATCTGAATTGGATTTCTTCACTACTGACTAACAAATAGTGTTCTTTCAATTTATATGAAGCTCGTGTTGTATTACCATCAGATGCTACTTTGAGACGAGTATGTGACTTATATGGAACTTGTTAAATTTTTGTCATTTGGGAAGGAGTCGTTAGTAATAAGTTGTGTTGAAGATAAACTTTCAAGGTACAGAAGTCGGCTAGCTCAAGATATAGGAAGGTAAAAATGATATTCGAATGGGATAAGTGAGGAGATAGAATACAGCATAGACGAATGACTCTTTTTATGTTGAAAACAGGAAATGTGAAAGTCTGCATATTGGAAGAAGACTGCTGAATATTTTCAAATTTTATCACTACATATTGACATCAGGTTCCATGGTGTTGAAATATGATTCTTCGGTCATTGGTGCTTAGAAATGATATAGATTTGTTGCCTCCCTACTTGTAGGTTTCCCTGGGAGTAATTCTCCCTCATTCTTTCCTTTCAACAAAGCATGCATTAAATCCTCTTTACTCAATGCCTCCTTGAAGATGAAAGTGCGATTTCTTCATTCTAATCATTAACATGGATTTTTGTCATCTGCCCCATACTTCAGTGGTTCTCATGATTCCAAAGAGTAGATTTGAAATAACCATTTCTTTCTAAACCATTTCATCACTTATCACTTCAATCTCATAATTCATAAATATGAAAGGGGAGGTGACATTTAGATATCTAAATCTTTGATTACTTCAGTTTAAATGTAAACATTCAGGGATCATATCACACATTTTTGTATAAGGATTATCTATGTGAGGCTTAAGGAACAGAAGAAAATTCATCATATTTTTGAAATGATAACATATTTTAAATGTTTCATCAAACAAAAATTAAAACTACTATTATATTAAAACAATGTAAATTAGATTAGATACTGAGTTGCACAACCTTTACATTAGAAGTTTATCACTGCACAACCTTGTCTTGCAGCAACCCATGAAAAGATAACTTCTAGAGTCCTGAAAATTGATTTTAGTAACAGGGATAAATTGCACTGATTTCAAAAGAAAGATTGATACATGGCTTATCTTGATGGAATTTCCCTCTGCATTTCAGTGAGCAATAAAACTATTTTTCTCTGAACAAGTCCTGTAAAACAGGAAGTATTTTAACAAATGGGATTGTAGAGAACACATTATTTCAAAAATGTTATTTACAAGAAAAAATTGTGTGAGCATGAGCATATGAGCCCTGCTCATTTTTAGAAAGATTATAAATTCTGAGATAATGGTATGAATGAAACATGGTTTAGACCACAGTTCTTCCAGTTAATGGGATCTAGGGATTTTCATCAGGGACATGTTTTTAGGAAATCAGTCTCTTAATGAAATGCTAAAGGATGAATTAGAGCAGAAAAAGCAACTAGAATTTGTTAAGTCAATTACCACACGTAGGCAAGACTTAGAGAGGCTGATTGAGGACAATGACATAGAAAAATGGATCAGAAAAAAAAAAGCTTATTCAATGTAGGAATAGAAGACAGCTACAAGTATTGCTCTTGTTTATTTTTATTAGTTTTTGAGTTTTGATACATTTTATGGTATTCCGCTACCCTTGTAGCCCTTCCAACTCTAAACCCTTTTCCTTACCCACCTAAATTTCTGTCCTATTATTAAAGTCCTTATTGTCCAATTTTTTGTTGGCATATATTCCTGGTTTTCTGGATGAGAATGGGGACTTCCAATACCTACACTCTTAAGAGAAAACTATCTTTTCCACTCAGCAGCTAAAAAGAAAGTATTCATCACAGATGAGCAACTCCTCACTCCAATTAGATTTTTGTTTGTTTCTTTGCTTTGGGGAGGGAGTTAGGTTTTTTTTTGTTTGTTTGTTTGTTTGTTTGTTTTGCTTTGCTTTTCCTGAACACCAATGAATGGGGCTGTGGGTTCAGAGGGGGGGGGGCTGCAGAGAGCTGGAAGATGAGGGACTTGTGGAAGAATAGGAAATAGTTATCAGAATCTATTTTCAATAATAAAAAATGAATAGTAAAAATAGGTTGCACAAGTGAGTGCATTCTGTGACATATATGTGTTATGCCAGGACTTAGATTATGATGTGCTTCCTTTAAAAAAATTCCACTCAGCTACAAGTAGTGTGGCTTTAGAATTGCCCAATATCAAATAGGGTAGGGATAATCTGAGTGTATTCAAACATAATTTGATAACAGCAAAGTCCAAGCATCCCTACTTACATTCATGTTTCAGTGAAAAAAAAACAAAAAACACAAAAAACTATGCAGTAACTAAAAATCCTTGCCCTAATTTGCAAGAATAAAATAAGAAACACAGAGAGTTGGATACAAGTGATTACTTCTGAAAGATGAAGTTTCCTTTTCCTTCGGATATGAAATAAATTATTAATAATAATGATGAAAATTAATAATAAATAATTTATAAAATGAATTCTAAATACCCAACTATCCTTTTCTTTTGCTTGGACTGCTAAGGTAAAATTCACTTTTTGATGAGCACATTTGTGTTAGTTTATAAAGTGTATACCTCCAGTTAAAAATATAAGGAACTCCAGTGAGCAAGATTATATGTTAATGCTAAAAATAAACGAAAATAAAGCTTGGTTATTGTCCTTTTGTGGGGATCCTACACGCACAATAATTTTATGTGTGTGGTTAGGAAATCTCACACTTAGTACATGCCAATTCTTTCCACCCACTCCTCCCACTTTTAAATGCTCTGAGATCATTTGTATTTGCAGACTCTACAGAAGTATGGTGCCATCTGCAGAAGCTCCTAAACTCTTTCTAATCCCTCTTTTCACCTCTAGTTTCTAAAGTCTTCTGTCACTTCTTTCCTCGTGGTTTCTAAGCACTGGCAGAGTGAATTGTGGTCTAGATGCTTAAGAACAGAGTAATCCATTGACACATATTTTCTGAACTTCTACAGCTTTGGAGTCTATGTATAAATCCCTATCTAATTCAAAAAAAGTATTTTTGATAGAAGATAATTTATTGATATGAAGAAAAGAAATTAGAAGGCAGCTAAATGCAATGCCTTTGAAGCAGGAGTGTGACTCTGGAGGCTGTGGCCTACCAAATCATTGGTTCTTGGACCAATTTACCATACTAAATATAAATTCTGACATGGGCAATTGATCTTAAATTAAACTAGAAACTAATTGGTTGCCCTCATAATATTTGAGACAAAGTTTTAACCACAGCCGTGTCATACCAGGCCAGTTATTATTGGAGAATACAGAGTTCAAAATTAAGACTTTAGATTGCTCCACACTTCACAAGCCTGAATAACACTTACAGCAATGGGAAAGTTTATGCAGGAGATGGAACTTTCAGGTCAGCAGTGGCCCAATTTCTCCACGTAATATGACTTAAGTGTATGATGTCTTTAGGAATGATAGTTAACCATCGGCTTCTAGAGGAAAGCCCAAATGATAATGTTAGCCTGTAATGTGATATGAGTAGAGAGTCTAAGGGATGTCACTGATCACAAAAGTTATTCCTTGTTTTGCACTGGACTTATCTGATCATTCACAGTATTTGGAAAAGAATATTTCTTTACAAGTAATCACACGCCCTTTAATATGTCTGTATAAAAATTTAATTAAAGAGTAACACAAGTAAGTAATCAATATTCTCAATTACTAAACTTATTACATTGATTTACTCCTCATCAATACTACTACTCAGTAGAAATCCACGTTATCCTGTTTGACTTGCCATTTTCTCCTCAAGGACCTCCAATATTTGAGCAAATAAACTAAATAATAAAACTAAATAGACACTGAATAGATGTGTTCAATAAAATGTAAATTCATGTCTAATTTTAGGAATGAATAATTTTCCATTCTTATCTAAATTGCAATATCTCTCATATTAAATACTGTTTACTTTGGAATTTCTTGTCGTGGGTGGGCTTCTTCAGTTTTCTATTTAGTGCTGAATAAGCTTAGTGCCCAAACTGAATATACTATCCCATGTGCTAATGCCTGCCCTGCTATGGCAGGGAAGGTATGACATAGTTCTCACACCAGGAACAGAGCCAGCAGTGTGTGTTGCTGTGGATGTAAGGCTTATTTGTATAATAATGCACAAATTACCATATTCCTCCTTTGAAATATAACCTGTCTGCCACGGTTAATGACTACATGACAATCAAAAACCACACAAATCCAGGAGGCAAGAAAATGTCTAATGTCTCATCAAACTTTTGAATGATGTGACCTTCAGGATAGCTCTCAAGGCTGTTGGAAGGAAGACTGAAAAAGGGAGTTTGAAAATATATAATTTCTCAGATGTTTCTCAGCCATTCGGAATTCCTCAGTTGAGAATTCTTTGTTTAGCTCTGCACCCCATTTTTAATGGGGTTATTCGTTTTTCTGGAGTCCAATTTCTTAAGTTCTTTGTAGATGTTGGATATTAATCCCCTATCAGATTTAGGATTGGTAAAAATTCTTTCCCAATCTGTTGGTGGCCTTTTTGTCTTACTGACTGTGTCTTTTGTCTTACAGAAGCTTTGCAATTTC
The DNA here is from genome assembly GCA_902729485.2 of Mus minutoides. Taxonomy (NCBI): domain Eukaryota; kingdom Metazoa; phylum Chordata; class Mammalia; order Rodentia; family Muridae; genus Mus; species Mus minutoides. The sequence goes on along the minus strand of LR750494.1, from coordinate 399,940 downwards.
ATAAGGTCCCATTTGTCAATTCTTGATCTGACCACACAGGCCATTGCTGTTCTGTTTAGGAATCTTTCCCCTGTGCCCATATCTTCAAGGGTTTTCCCAACTTTCTCCTCTATAAATTTCAGTGTCTCTGGTTTTATGTGGAGGTCTTTGATCCATTTAGACTTAAACTTTGTACAAGGGGATAACAATGGGTCAATTTGCATTCTTCTACATGATAACCGCCAGTTGTGCCAGCACCATTTGTTGAAAATGCTGTCCTTTTTCCACTGGATGGTTTTAGCTCCCTTGTCAAAGATCAAGTGACCATAGTTGTGTGGGTTCATTTCTGGGTCTTCAATTCTATTCCATTGATCTATTTGTCTGTTGCTGTACCAGTACCATGCAGTTTTTATCACAATTGCTCTGTAGTACAGCTTAATGTCAGGCATGGTGATTCCCCCAGAGGTACTTTTATTGTTGAGAATAGTTTTTTGCTATCCTAGGNAGGATAGCCATTTTGACTATATTAATCCTGCCAATCCATGAGCATGGGAGATCTTTCCATCTTCTGAGATCTTCTTCAATTTCTTTCTTCAGAGACTTGAAGTTCTTGTCATACAGGTCTTTCACTTCCTTAGTTAGAGTCACACCAAGGTATTTTATAGTATTTGTGACTATTGTGAAGGGTGTCATCCTTAATCATCAGGGAAATGCAAATCAAAACAACCCTGAGATTCCACCTCACACCAGTCAGAATGGCTAAGATCAAAAATTCAGGGGACAACAGATGCTGGCGAGGATGTGGAGAAAGAGGAATACTCCTCCATAGCTGGTGGGAATGCAAGCTTGTAAAACTACTCTGGAAGTCAGTCTGGCGTTATCTCAGAAAATTGAACATAGTACTACCAGACCATCCAGCAATACCTCTCCTGCGCATATACCCAGAAGATGTTCCAACTGGTAAAAAGTACACATGTTCCACTATGTTCATAGCAGCCTTATTTATAATAGCCAGAAGCTGGAAACAACCCAGATGTCCCTCAACAGAGGAATGGATACAGAAAATGTGGTACATCTACACAATGGAGTACTATTCTGCTATTAAAAATTGAATTTATGAAATTCTTGGGCAAATGGATGTATATGGAGGATATAATCCTTAGTGAGGTAACCCAATCACAAAAGAAGTCATTGGATATGCACTCACTGATAAATGGATATTAGCCCAGAAACGTAGAATATCCAAGATACTATTTGCAAAACACAAGAACATCAAGAAGGAAGACCGGCTCGTGGATACTTCATTCCTCCTGTGAAGAAGAAACAAAATACCCATGCAAGGAGTTACAGAGACAAAGTTTAGAGCTAAGATGAAAGGATGGACCATACAGAGACTACCCCACCACGGGGGATCCATCCCATAATCAGTCATTAAACTCAGACACTATGGCATAGGACAGCTAGTGCCTACTTAAGGGACCCTGATATAGCTGTCTCGTACAGAAGTGGATGCTCATAATCATCTCTAAGAGGGAACACAGGGACTACAATGGAGAAGCTAGAGATAGAACCCCAGGAGCTGAAGGAGTCTGCAACCCTAGAAGAGGATCAACAATATGAACTAACCAGAACCCCCAGAACTCGTGTCTCTAGCTCCATACATAGCAGAAGATGGCCTAGTCGGACATCATTGGGAAGAGAAGCCCTTTGGTACTTCAATCTTTATATGCCCCAATACAGGGGAAAGCCAGGGCCAAGAAGAGGGAGTGGGTGGACAGGGGAGCAGGGAGGGGGCAGGGGGGAGGGAATTTCGGAATAGCATTTGAAATGTAAATTAAGAAAATATCTAATAAAAAAATGGAAGAAAAGAAAAAAAGAAAATATATAATTCCTCAACTATGTGAAATGTCAGGATGCAATATGAATCGTATAAGAAGCTTTACAGATCTAAAGGAATCGCAGCAGCTACACTATGAGCCAGCTTGTCAGAAATATATTAAAGAAGGAGATAAAGAGACATTCCACCCAGCTAAGTATTTTCGTTCATGTTTACAGAGGCAGTCAGATCGCTATATTCAAGGTCAGTCTGGGGCAGAGGAGTTTAGGTCCAAGATGAAGAATGGTAGGAATGGTAATTTTCCAGCTATCTTATTGTCTATTCATGTGCCTGCTCTCTCTTTTTAAAAAAATCAAGGGGCTGGGTTCATGGGATGCTTATTCATAAAAAAATCAAAAGGAAACCTACAGTAAAGAATAAGTCAATATGTAAACA
>LR750494.1:310142-397656 GCA_902729485.2 Mus minutoides | reverse complement strand
ATTCAAGGTCAGTCTGGGGCAGAGGAGTTTAGGTCCAAGATGAAGAATGGTAGGAATGGTAATTTTCCAGCTATCTTATTGTCTATTCATGTGCCTGCTCTCTCTTTTTAAAAAAATCAAGGGGCTGGGTTCATGGGATGCTTATTCATAAAAAAATCAAAAGGAAACCTACAGTAAAGAATAAGTCAATATGTAAACAAAAGACTGGGAGTTATATCTCTAAGAGATGAACTATCCCGAGAAGTTTTAGAATAGCAACAAGAAGCTTCCTCAAGCAGAGCACACACACACACACACACACAAATGGGGGAGAGAGAGAGAGAGAGAGAGAGAGAGAGAGAGAGAGAGAGAATGAATCAGGAATGCTATCTCAAGCAGAACACAGAACCTCAGTTTGTGTTTGACTTCAAGTTCATCGTTTAACTGCACCTAGACAACCTTTGCTCAGAACCCCTCTCAAAAATGAAGCTAGTACAGAGCAGTCAAGTCTCAGAACTCAAAAAAAAAAAAAAAAAAAACCAAAAAAAAAAAACAAATTCCAATATCAGAAACAATGTGTAAGGATCTATTGAAGCTATGTTTTTTATTCATTCTAGAATATATATATATGTATGTATATATATATATATATATATACATACATATATATATATCTTAATCTCTAAGCCAATTAATTGTGGCTGATTAATTCTGGATTAAGTCAAGTAATTTGGTCCCAGAAGCATACAGCTCAATGTTGGGTGGATTTTACTATAGATCTAAACTGTGGAGCTAAGTAAACAGCTGCACAAAGTATCTAAAGAAGAACTAGTGCACATCCAATCTCAAGTTAAACACTGAATGTATGGAGACGTAATCCGGGTAACAGTCAAGTTTATTAGAGTCCAGGTGGGTCAGGCGGTTACTTTCCTGAATTTTTATACTTTGCTGAAATTCACTTAGCATTCTTATCTAAATTTAGAAACCACCACTTGTGACCATTAACTATCAATGTGGCAAATTATTTTATACCAAACACTAAATTTACCCTAAAGCATATGTGTAATGAGATTACCAGGAAATTTCTGACAATTACATGTGTTCATTTTGTTTCCTGGCCAACTAATGGACAGCTTTCCCCTCCTTACCTCCCTCCTGTCATTGCTGGTCTTCTTAATGTTTCTTTCTTTCAGGAATATGATCCTCATAAGTGGTCTTCTTATGTTCCTAACACACTGAAATGTTGTTTGCAGAGTCCATAAAGACATCTAGTTTCCTACATTTGGAAATGTATATAGAGTTTAAAGGTGCTTGGAGATTATGAAGCTTAGTCTAAGAGCATGGCTACTCTATTGCTAAGTTGCTACAGAAGTCAATATGGTGTGAATATATATTTGTATAACTCAATGAAAACATGAATTTATCTGCTTTTTCTAACCATATTCATTATATATAAATTGTAATATAATTTTTTTTCAAAACTAGTTTCTTATATTCAATTTAGTCTTTGATTCTCTAAAGTATCCTTTACAGAAAAAAAATAGGATCCTTTCAAAACTAACATTTTTAAGTCTGAAATGAGTGTTGGTCTCAAAACTTTCATGTTCACAAAGATTCTCAACCTTACTGTTTGTCTCCCTCATTGCTGACTCTCTCCTCACAAATACTAAATATATTGAAATTTGAAAATACATAACTTAAACGTATTTAATGAAAGCATATAAAATGCATTATCAAAGGGATATTTTACATGGTGACAATTTCTATGGAAAGAATGTAAAATACCAACATTATCTCAATATGTGTGAAATGGCAGCTGATTAATACAGAGTAAAAAATTCTTCTTAAAAACATAATTTAATCTTAGAAAACTTCATGTACACTAAGAATAAAATTAATGTTTATAAAGTAATAAAAATCAATATATATTGAAAGCCAATTGTAAACACAGTTTTAGAACATCCACATAACAGGAAATTTGTGTGTGTGTTGTGTGTGTGTGTGTGTGTGTGTGTGTGTGTGTGTTTGTGTCTTTTCCTGAATAAAATATAATCATAAAGAATACTACAATATAAGCTACCTATGAATTGCCAATCAAGTTCTCATTTCACTATCGTGTCTTAAATCATACTACTAATTTTAGTGAGAAAACTTTATCATATGTTAATTACAATATATTTTCTAGATGATATTTTATGAAGTATCTTACAATGTTATTACTTTGCAAATTACAGGAAACACAATTCTTTTTCTGCCTAATTTGTGACATAAAATGTGTTCTCATGAGTGTTTTCTTTTTTATTATATATCTTCTAGAGGAAATTTAAAAAATGGATGGAATTTTAAAAGGCTATTAAGGAAGCAATGCACTTACATTATTAGGTTTGAGTCTGCCATCAGAAGGAATGTATTGAAAACTATTCCATCTGTTACTGTCTTTGCTCCCTTGAACCCTGATACTTCATCTTCAAAATACAGAGAATCAATGATATCTCAGTCAAAAGAGTATTTCAAGATTTAATAAAATAATGAAAGAAATGTCCTCATCTTAGTAACTGGTTCATAGAACTAAATAAAATTGAATGAATAATATTGTATCCCTTGTGTTATTGATCTTAGGAACCCTGTTGAGTGTTTTCTTCCGAATCCGCCCTTTATTTTTCTTAGTGGCAAACATTTTTCCTCTTTCTTTGTTATTTATCTTTAAAATTTTTTTTTCATTCATTTCTTTTCAAATGATATCCCCCTTTCTGCTTATTCTTCCACAAAACCCCCATCCCATCCCCCCTCCCTCTCCTCTTTGCCTTTTTGAGAGTGCTCCTCCACCCACTCACCTACTCCTGCCTCACCCCTCTAGCATCTCCTACACTGGGCACCAAGCCTCCCTTCCCACTCATTGATGTCTGATAAGGCCATCCTCTGCTACATAGGTGTCTGGAGCCAAGGATCCCTCCATGTATAGTCCCTGGAAGTTCTGGGTGGTCTGGTTAGTTGATATTGGTTTTTGTTGTTGTTGTTGTTGTTTTGTTTGTTTGTTTGTTTGTTTGTTTTTGAGTAGGAGGGTTTACAATACCCTTCATCTCCTTCAGTCCTTCCCCTAGCTCTTCCATTGGGGGCCTCAGGTTTGGTCCAATGTTTGGTTGTATCTGTATCTGTATCTGTATCTGTATCTGTATCTGTATCTGTATCTGTATCTNATTTCTGGGTTAAAAATTTTGAGCTGTGTGGGTGGCCCCTTCCATCACCTAGAGACACTGCCTATCTACTGGAGATGGTCTCTATAGGTTGTTTCACCACATTGTTGAGTATTTCTGCTAAAGTCATCAACATTGATTCCTGTTTTCTTGGAGTCTGGGACTTTCTAGTGGCTATCTCCATTTCCCCATCCCTCACTGCTACATATTTCTATTCAATTTTCTGTAACTCTGTATTTCTTTCCTGTCTCTTCCAATACCTATTAGTTATCAGGGAAATGCAAATCAAAATGACCCTGAGATTTCACACCAATCAGAATGGTTAAGACCAAAATCTCAAGCAATAGCAGATGCTGGCAAGAATGTGGAGAGAGAGGAACACTCCTCTATTGGTGGCAGGACTGCAAGCTAATACAACCACCCTGGAAAACAATCTAGCAGTTCCACAGAAAATTGGAAATAGTTCTACCTGCAGACGCAGCTATACCACAACTAGCCAAATATACAAAAAGATGCTCAAATATATAAAAAGCATACATGCTTTACTATGTTTATAGCAGACTTATTTATAGTAGCCAGAAGCTAGAAACAACCCAGATTTCCCCCAACAGAAGAATAGTTACAGAAAATGTAGTACATGTAGTAGTACTCAGCTATTACAAACAATGACTTCATGAAATTTGCAGGCAAATGTATGAAACTAGAAAAGATCATCCTGAGTGAGGCAACCCAAACAAAAAAGAATACACATGACAAGTGCTCACTGATAAGTGAATATTAGCCAAAAACTCAGAATACCCTCGATAAGACCCCAAAACCATATGGAGCTTAAGAGGAAAGAAGACCAAAATGTGGATGTTTCAATCCTACATAGAATACGATAGGGAACAAATAATCACAAGAGATAGAGGGAAGGATTGACTTGAGAGGGATTCAGGAGGGGTAGGGAAAACAATTTTTTCAATAGAATATGAAATTATTAACATAACCAGTGTATTCTCTCCCTGACTATGCAGTGTTCTAAATATCAGTTTGGAAATGTCTTCTGTAAGTAAAGATCTTCATTGGGGTGAATGTGTATTTGTGTGTGTGTGTGTGTGGGGGGGGTATTCACAGCTTCAGTTACTGGGGCCTAATGTTAGACCAAACAGGGAGCTGTGAGGATCCTTTTACAGTGGAAAAGTTTTCATTTCCATTTTTCCATGAGATCAAATATAAAGACAATGGAGGTTTTAACATGAGAATTGTTAGACAAGTAAAGCCAAATACAGCACTCCCAGAGAATGCTTCTTTTCACTGGTCCCTATGTTACTGTTTCCATGGTTATATCCCAGACTTTCCCTGTGTATTTCATTACATATGATTCTTTGTGTAAGAGTTTTGCATCTGATGTCTGAGGCTCACAGCATTTTCCTTATAATAATGCAGATCTTTGAGTATTCACACCACAGTGTCAAGTATTTATGAGTATTTTCTTTCTTCAATCTCTGCCCAAGAAGAGAACAAGGCTTGATGAATGTCAAGTAACTAAGAGACACGAATACCAAGTTGGTATGAGTGACACAGAAGAGGTGAATTATTGAACATAAATAGATCATGTCAGCCAAGAATCGTGATGGGAATGTGTAACACTTAATGCACTTTTTTTCCTTTCTAAGTAATCAGAAATTTGGGAAATATCACTGATGCAGTGTTTAAATTACATATTTATGGTAGAAACATAAATTATTGCCAACTCAATAAAATAAACACATTATACACATAGACAGAATAATTAAACTGTGATCTATCATCACATTTACATTCTATTTACTTTAAATTCTATATAAATATTTTAACATTGATTTTATGACTAACTATATTAAATCTCATAAGTAAATAAAATATTACCAATACAATTCATGGGATTTATGCCTATGTACATAAAATGTCATCATTATTTTAGGAAAATAGTTTTGGCTTATATAACACTGGGTATAGCACTAGGAGAATAAATTCTGCTCCAAGAAATACATTACAAATACATGAATTCCAAATAAATACTTTTTCACATGATCATTGCCAGTTATTCTCACCATACTTTCATTTTTTCACTTAACAATAGACATATTTAATGGACTATTACATATATATGTTTTAGTGTTCTTCTGGTGATACTATTTGTAGAATTTCAGCTTAAATTTGGTGTGTATTCTTCATAAGTTTGTCTAACCCAGAAAGAAAATAAATGAGAAAAAATGATTAAATTTTGTTAACATTGACTAGTCAGAGAATTCTGAAATAAAGGCTAAGAAATACTAGTTCATCAAAAATCTTTCTATGAAATAATATGTCCTCTGCACTCTATTGAAAGTATGACTGTGAAAACAATATCATTCCTAACATAGGTGACAGACAGATGATAGATGGATAGATGGATAGATAGATAGATAGATAGATAGATAGATAGATAGATAGATAGAGATAGAAAGATAGAGAGATAGGTAGATGATAGATAGGCAGGCAGGCATATAGACAGACGTAGATAGGCAATATTGTGTAAATTTTCCTTCACTGAGAACTCAAATTCTTAGCTTTAAATTAGTTTAAAAAGTTACTGTATTTTCTCGACTCTTAGAGACATATTATTATTTTATTTTACTAAATGCACCCCCAGTTAAAACAAATAGAAGTGAATTTTTATTCAACATCCTGCATCTGAAAATACGAGAACCTCTAAAATTGGACTCATGGGGTAGTTTTTTGCTTTCTTAATGGATTAGAAGCAACCTCTTCCATATTGATTGCAACCAATGAATTTTGGAAGTTACATTCAAAATTTAAGTTGAATTTTAAATGTTTATTGAGCAAAGATGGGCAAAAGAGTAGTGAAACAAAGAATTGTATTGTTACAATATACTTTATTTCATTAGTTGCCTGCAGTTCTCTCTCTAGGGCTAGTATCTATCACCTTTTTCTACTTTTATGCTTACATTTCAATTGATACTATTGTTGCTTTGGTCTTGCTGACACAGATATTTCTAGCAGATGTTTTAGAGTTCCACTTCTTACAATTCCTACTTTATCTTCTATATGGTTCATCAAGTTGTAAATAGTAGAGATGTGTCTGTGAAGCTGGGTTTCCTACAATTTTTTGCTCTCTGCACATTGTGCACACTTGTAATTTTCTCAGAGGGGATCCATTTTCTTTAAAGAGAAGCTTTTTAAATATTAAAGGTAGAAGCTACATTTATCTTGAGTATAATGATAAGATTTAGAATGTAGTAAGGTAGTATGCTGGTATAGGGATGTGACAGCAGCAGGCTCTTTTCTAAGGTCCTTGGTCACACTAACCCTGAGAAGTTGGATAGGTTTCTAGTATTGACTTGATCTTCCTCCTGGCAGGTAGGCTTTAAGTCCAGTTAGACTTCTATTGGTTGCCACTGATACATGAGTTCCATTTATTACACCTTTATGTATATCTTGTCATTTTGGTAATTACTGGGATTTATAGCAATGTAGTAGTGTTTGATTGCTTTCCCGCCTTGGTATCTTCTGTTGTATTTTCTGGAACTATTGAAGCAAGACTGCACAAAAGTATTTTTCAAGTCAGATCCAACCACGAATCACCCAAATCCTAAGTCCTAGATGTGTATTTTCTTCATCAATAGGCACCAGTCCTCAATCTCTGTGAGAAGAATTGGGATGAAACTCCTGCTGGTTGTCAAGTACAGAGTGGTTAGTCCCGAAATCACAGACACACAAACAACAAATTCAACCTGATTATAGTTTGTAAATTTGTGCATATATACACAGTAGTGTGTGTGTGTGTGTGTGTGTGTGTGTGTGTGTGTGTGTCCATGCATAGTTTTTCTTGGAGCCTAGAAACACAAGAAACTTGTCATTAGAGTTACCTTGACTTATGAGATGCTGGGAACTGAACTAGGATCATCTGGTAGAGCAGAATATCTCTCCAGTCCAACTTTGAAGATTGTTGCAGATTTTTTTTTAAATAAAGTGTGCTGTATTATGAGAAGAATGAGAATTAAACCATTGAGCATGAAATTATTCATAATATGACTTTGGGAACACCACATAGTCTAAAGAAGACTTCTTGTGATACCATGTTTTCCTCTAATGAACATCTGCTGTCAGTCAGTATGCAAGACCAAGGATAATAATGTTTAAAGAGAAAATACATAGAAAAAAGTAGAAAAATACTGCATTATAAATAAAGTCATGTGTGTGGATAAGCATGGAATTCATAAGATGTAACATATGGGACAAATGCATACTGAAACAAACCCAAACAAATTGCAATGAAAGAAGTAACTACAAATGTATATTGAAGGAAAGCATTATTGTAGTATCAAAGAATAAAGTACAAATTAATATTCAAATATATTTTGTTTTATATATGTTAAGATATAGGCCTAAAAGGGGAAAATGTTTTTGAAATATAGTGTATAATGAACAACTCTACATCCTCCTAAGGCTTAGAATTGCAGATGAAGAGTGATTATCAGAGTCATAGGTTACGGAAGATTCCTCTAAAATAATACATTCTGAATATTATAGCACTGTGGACTCATGAACTTATGGTAGAATCTATAGTTATAGGTACAAAATTATATAAAATAAAGCCAGTTATCACTTCACCATGTCACCGGATTAAGACATCACCATATCCAGCCTTTAAGCTAAAGGCAGTTGAGGGCCACTGTGGAGGAAAGAGTCTGCTTTCTGCATGGGTTTGTTCTAGGTATATCTTCAAGATTGGGTAAGACCTGGTATAGATGAACCAAAACTGATCATTTAGACGATAACGGATAGGATTTACTCAAACTGTATTTGCTAAATTGGAGATAAAATTTATTTCACTGTCCCTTGGGATTTGGACAGAGGAAGGCTGTTATATAAAATACAGCCATTTATGGCTGAGTACTCAGACTCACTCTATCTAAGCACTTCAAATAGTTGGGATTTTCTACATTAACCACTATGCTATAGTTATATTTTTGAGTGAGATTTAGAGGAGAAAGAACACATGGGAATAAACATTAATATTTTCAAACTTCAGGCCTAGGGAACATCATAGAAGACAAAGTGCAGTGAAACAAGATGTTAAAAGTGTTGTGAGATACTGTCTACTAGACATGATGAGGATACGACGCATATGAACTCGAGCAGGTGTGCTTACTTTCAAAATAATTCCAGTGTGGGAGGTAAGGAGTTTCTGTGGTCCTGCCCTTGTCTGAGGAGCTATTGCCAGTTAGCATTTCTGAATGTGTGCCCAGTGGTACGTAGCCTGTGCTCCAGTTGTCAGTACTATAATCATGTGCATATGAGAACCACAGGTTAGATTCTCTACATAATCAAATTATTAAAAAGGCATGAATTTTGGAGAGAGACATGAATTGTGTTACTCACTTCTAGGGGCAGATTTAAAGATGTAGTGTGGAGTGACTATAATAAAAATGCATTACATACATGTGTGGAATTTTCATAAAGTAAGAAAAATAACTTTAATGGTAATTTTAATTCAGTGTGTATAAATACATATATTGACATAAAATGAATCATGACAGTTTAATTATTAACAAATACCTAATATTCAAAAATGTGAGAAGAGACAATGATAGAAAAATGAAAATAATTTTTTAAAATCAACTACTGAAAGCTATCATCCTGTTTCCATATTAAAATGTGATGTGAATATTTTAACTCTTGGTGTGGCTTAAATCAGTAGGTACATCTGCTATAAAGAACTCATATAAGAATGCAGATTAATAGTCTATGTATTTCTTGCCTGGATTAGCATAATGTTTAATGGGATCACATGTATGTGTCAGGAGCTCTGAGGATAGCTCTTTGATCTCTAAATCTTGAAAGGAAAAAGATTCTGAAGCCTTTGTCAGCAAAAGCAGGGGCGGGGCCGCTGTCCTATTTAATACCCCTTTGATATTTGGCCTCATTTTAGTTGTATGTGTTCAGAATTCTTTTGGGGTCATACACTGATATGCAACACAAAATATTATGATCTTAATGCCCATGGAAATATTCTCAAACGTAATACTGACTGATGGTTCTTGATTTCAAGGTACCAATATGCTAGTATAATTTAAAACATGAATTCTCTTGTATCCTTTATGTCTTTAAGTAATTGAGAAGCAAATAGTTTATTGTAATTACAGTTATATAGTATCTGTGGACCAAAGAAACACTATTTGTATCTTTCTACCAAGCGAATAAAATAATGTGGATGTAACAACAGCCATGAAACCAAAGAATGCTTGTGGCTCAGTGGAGTCTGGCTATTAGTTTTGCTTCCCTAATTCAATTATAACAGATAAACACTATGCCATGCAAAGTTGAAGTCCAAATAAATTCTTTACATGGATTGATCTGTCATAATTATGATGAAAATTATAATTTCTTTGGGTAAATTTATTAAAAAGCATCACAGAATCACAAATGACTTAAATGAAAGAATAACTTTACCAAGTTCTGTTTTATTTACGTCCAATCAAGCCTACTGTGGTTTAAACAAAAATGGCCCCCACAGGCTCAGCATTTTGAATACTTGGTACCCAGTCAGGAAAACTGTTTGGGAAAAGTTAGAAGGTGTGCCCTCCTTTTGGAGACTGTATGTCACAAGAGTGTCTTGAGTCTTCAAACGCTCATATCATAGCCAGTTAGTTCTCCTGTCTCCTACATAAGCGTCTCAGTTTCTTCTCAACACAGTGCTCAACAAACCACTGCCATGTTTCCTGCCCTGAAGGCCACAGCCTCTATCACTTTGGAAATTTGAACCCAATAAAATATTTCTTCTATAAGTTACCTTTCTCATGGTGTCTTATCACAGCAATAAGAAGAAACTTAGTTACGTATGTTAGGAGATTTTAAAATAGCAACAGTTACCAGATTTACCTTCAGAAGTCATTCAGTTTTAAAACTTTTAAAGATGACAAATAAAATTCTCATCTTTGTACTTAGTAGGTTTGAATGGCAAGAGATAGAGATAATTCTAAGTTTTCCATCAAGACAAATATATAATATACAAATACAATATATTTATATAATATATCTTAATAGAAAATGTATATTTGTAAAATCATCAAGAGTCTTATAGATACCACTAAACCAGAGGCAGGAAGTTATGCTATTAAAGGACATCCTTGGCTACAATGTGAGTTCTAATATAGCGTAGGATACAGGAGAATTTTTCTTAAGAAAAAAAGAAAAGAGAAGAAATAAAAACATTTAAAATGACATATAATGTGGGCTGGAGAGATGGCTCAGATGTTAAGAACACTGACTGCTCTTCCAGAGGTCCTGAGTTCAATTCCCAACTATCACATGGAGACTGATAGCTATATATACTGAGATCTGGTGCCCACTTCTGGCCTTCAGACATACATACAGAAAGATTACTTAATACCTTACATGATAGATAGGTAGATAGGCAAAAAGATAGATAGATTGATCCATCTATAGATAGATAGATAGATAGATAGATAGATAGATAGATAGATAGATAGATAGATAGATAGATAATTTTAAAAGCATTGACCTCATGCTCTCATATGTTCTTAAAGGTCAAATATAAAACTACATACTAATTTAACAATGTTTTTGATTCTCCTTTTATATTTTTTAATAGATGTTTTCTTTATTTACATTTCAAATGTTATCACCTTTCCGGGGTTTTACCCCCTGAAAACCTCCTATTACCTTCCCCTTTCCCCTGCTCACCAACCCACCCAACTCCTGCTTCCTGGCCCTGGCATTCCCTACACTGAGTCATCCAGCCTTTACAGGGCCAAAGGCCTCTTCTCCCATTGATGAACAGCTAGTCAGGAGCAGCTAGAGCCATGAGTCCCACCTTGTGTACTCTTTGGTTGGTGGTTTAGTACCTGGCAGATCTGGGGGTACTAGATAGTTCATATTGTTTCTCCTATGGGACTGCAAACCCCTTCAGCTCCTGAGGTCCTTTCTCTAGCTCCTTCATTGGAGATCCTGTTCTCAGTCCAATGGATGGCTATGAGCATCCACTTCTGTATGTCTCAGGCACTGGCAGAGACTCTCAGGAGACAACTGTATCAGGATCCTATCAGCAAGCTCTTGTTGGCATCCATAATAGTGTCTGGGTTTGGTGATTGTATATGGGAGTGATCCCCATGTGGGACCGTCTATGGATGGCCACTACTTCAGTTACTGTTCCACACTTGGTCTATATAACTTATTCCATGGTTATTTTGTTCCCCTTCTAAGAAGGATGGAAGTGTCCACACTTTGTTCTTCCTCCTTCTTGAGTTTCATGAGGTTTGTGACTTGTATCTTGGGTATTCCAGACTTCTGGGCTAATATACACTTATCAGTGAGTGCATATGATGTGTGTTCTTTTGTGATTAGGCTACCTCTCTTAGGATTATATCCTGCAGATACATCCATTTGCCTAGGAATTTCATAAGTTCATTGTTTTTAATACCTGAGTAGTACTCCATTGTGTAAATGTACCATATTTTCTGTATCCATTCCTCTGTTGAAGGACATCTGGGTTCTTTCAAGCTTCTATCTATTATAAATAAGGCTGCTATGAACATAGTGGAGCTTTTGTCCTTATTACATTTTGGAGCATCTTCTGGGTATATGCCCAGAAGTGGTATTGCTTGGTCCTCAGGTAGCACTATGTCCAATATTCCGAGGAAACGCCAGATTGATTTCCAGAGTGGTTGTACCAGCTTGCAATCACACCAGCAATGGAGGAGTGTTCCTCTTTCTCCACATTCTTGCCAGAATCTGCTGTCACTTGAGTTTCTTATCTTAGCCATTCTGACTGGTGTGAGGTGGCATCTCAGGGCTGTTTTGATTTGCATTTCCTTGATAACTAAGGATGTTGAACAGTTTTTTAGGTGCTTCTCAGCTATTCGGTATTCCTCAGTTGAGAATTCTTTCTTTAACTCTGTATCCCATTTATTAATAAGTTTATTTCATTCTCTGGAGTCTACCTTCTTGAGTTATTTGTATATATTGGATATTAGTCCTCTATCACACTTAGGATTACTAGAGAACTTTTCCCAATTTGTTGGTTGCATTTTTGTCTTATTGAAAGTGTCCTTTTCCTTACAAAATCTTTGCAATTATATGAGGCCCCGTTTGTAGATTCTTGATCTTAAAGCAAAGCCATTGGTGTTCTGTTCAGAATAATTTCCACTGTGCCCATATGTTCTAGGCTCTTCCCACTTTCTCCTCAATAAGTTTCAGTGTATCTCGTTTTATGTGAAGTTCCTTGATGCACCTGGACTTGAGCTTTGTACAATAATTTAAGAATAGATCGATTTGCATCCCTCTACATTATAACTGCCATTTGAGCCAGGACAACTTGTTGAAAATACTGTCTTTTTTTCCCCACTGGATGGTTTTAGCTCCTTTGTCAAAGATTAAGTGAACATAGGTGTGTGGGTTCATTTCTGAGTCTTCAATTCTATTCCATTGATATAACGGCCCATCACTGTATCAATCCCATGCTGATATAATCACTATTGCTCTGTAGTACAGCTTGAGGTCACAGATGGCAATTCCACCAGAATTTCTTTCATTGTTGAGAGTAGTTTTCGATATTCTAGGTTTTTAAAAATTTATTTATTAGATAATTTCTTCATTTACATTACAAGTGCTATCCCAAAAGTCCCCTATACCCTCCCCCCGCCCTGCTCCCCTACCCACCCACTCCCACTACTTGGCCCATGCATTCCCCTGTACTGGGACTTACAAACATTGCTAGATCTAGGGCCTTTCTTCCCCAGTAATGGCCAACAAGGCCAACTTCTAATACATATGCTGCTTAATCCAAATAAATTTGCAAATTTCTTTTTCTAACTCTGTGAAGAAATGAGTTGGAATTTTGATGGGAATTGCATTCAATCTGTATATTGCTTTCGGCAAGATGGTCAATTTTACTATATTAAGCCTGCTAATTCATGAGCATAGGAGATCTTCTGAGATCTTCTTTGATTTCTTTCTTCAGAGACCTGAGTTCTTATTATACAGATCTTTCACTTGCTTATTTAGAATCAGATGAAAAAATTTTATATTTTTTGTGACTATTGTCACTTATTATTTGTGACTATTTCATATTATTTGTGACTGTGGGCCTTGAATTCCTGATCTTTCCATGAATTTTATCATGATGGGGTGTTGGATTTTGTCAAATGTCTCCTCAGCATTTAATGAGATAAGGATATGGTTTATTTTTCTTTGAGTTTTTTTTTAAATAATGGATTACTTTGATGGATTTCTGTACATTGGACCATCCCTTCATCCCTTTGATAAAGGCTACTTAATGTTAATGGATGATCATTTTGATGTGTTCTTGGATTCGGTTTGTGAGGATTTTATTGAATATTTTTGCATCAATATTCATAAGGAAAATTAGTCTGAAGTTCTCTTTCATTGTTGGGTCTTTGTGTGGTTTAGGTATCAGAATAATTGTTGATTCATAGAACTAATTGGTTAGAGTACCTTCTGTTTCTATTTTGTTGAATAGTTTGAAGAATATTGGTATCAGGTCTTCTTTGAAGTTCTGATAGAATTTTCTTCTAATCCCGTCTGGTCCTGGGCTTTTTTTGGTTGGGAGACTATTAATGACTCCTTCGATTTCTTTAGCGGTTATAGGACTGTTTAGATCACTTATCTGATCTTAATTTAACTTTGGTTCCTGGTATCTGTCTAAAAAATTGTCCATTCCATTAAGATTTTCCAGTTTGGGGGGAATAGGCTTTTGTAGTAGGATCTCATGATTTTTTTAGATTTCCTTGGTTTATGTTGTTATGTCTCCATTTTCATTTCTGATTTTGTTGACTTGGATTCTGTCTCTGTGCCCTCTGGTAAGTTTGGCTAAGGGTTTAACTATCTTTTTTTTTTTTTTTTATCAAAGAGCCAGCTCCTGGTTTGGTTGATTCTTTGTATAGTTCTTTTTGTTTCTACTTGGTTGATTTTAGCCCTGAGTTTGACTATTTCCTGTCTTCTACTCCTCTTGAGTATTTGCTTCTTTTTGATCTAGAGCTTTCAGATGTGCTGTCAAGATGCTAGTGTATGCTCTGTCCAGTTTCTTTTTGGAAGTACACAGAGCTATGAGTTTTCCTCTTAGGACTGCTTCCATTGTGTCCCATAAGTTTGGTTTTGTTGTGGCTTCATTTTCATTAAACTCTAAAATGTCTTTAATTTCTTTCTTTATTTCTTCCTTGACCAAGTTATCTTTGAATAGAGTCTGGACTACTATTATGAGGTCAGAAGTAGGGAAAGAACAAAGTTGTATAGTAATTTATTACACACACACACACACACACACACACACATAACATATTGATATGGGAAGAGTCTTCCTATAAGGAGTACAAAATGCTCATTTACATTTTCCTCTTTAAATTCAGAATGAGACCATTTACACACATGCATGAACATGACTAGTATGTAGATTTTTTACTCCCATTTTGAAACCTTCTAGCCAAGTTCATGAGTAACAAGAGGACTGTATGTAAGCAGGATATAATCATAACAGAGAAATGGCATGTGATTTGATAGTGTATTTAAACAAGTAATTCTAAAGGAGCCATTTTAATGTTTTATAAATCTAGGGCAAATTATCACTTTAAAAAGTTTGTATAGCAAATAGACTTATTAAACAGGTTGTTCCAGCTGAATTGCTACCAACAGATTTCAATTTCTATCTTTTAATAATGATTTTGGAAAAGTAGTATTACATAAATGCTTGGCCAGTTTATTGCATCCTTTCTTGTGTGAAGCAAAGGGTTTACCAGTTTCTGCACAGCTCCTAAAATAATACCCCGAGTTGTTAATTAATTTGGAACATTCTAAAGCCTTCTTTCATCTAAATTGTTCTTACTTGGATACTCTAGATAATTCTCTGTGTCCTGATTTATTCTGATGTATGTCTGCACTCTCCTAATATTATTTCTGCTATTGAAAATCTTGATGTTTTCCTATTAGGAGTTCTCAATTATGCTTAGAGAAATGTATGCTTTTAGAATTTTAGACAGTTGTATTTACATCAGCTTCATATATGTACTGATTCCTGATTAAATTACTGTTTTTATTTGAGATATTTGAAATATATTTTGGCAGTAGAATACTTAAAATTTTATGCTCCTTGGATCAGGGGATATTTATGTTTAGATTCTCTTGAAATCTGATGTCAAGATCAATAATGATAAATACTAATTTTCTTTACTTAGGTCAAGTACTTCATTTATTTGCAAAGTTAACAAGTCATACAGCAATCCCAGCATTATAAGCATTGTACCTTTTAGTTTCTCCAAGAAGGCAAATCTGTATTTTCCAGGTCTCATATGTATATGAAATTATACCTCCTGTCAGTTTTATATTATTGGAGAAAAATGGTAAGCAAGCATGCTTGGGAAATAAAATGAATGTTCAAAATAAGAGAACAAGATTCCCACATAGCAATTGACTCCTATATTATTACAGAAAAATTACAAATATGTCTACAGAATCAAGAGTGAGTAGTAATTTCTAATCAATTAACAGCCCGCGCTTATAAGCAGAACATGATCTGGATGTACAGGTAACTAATTTTTTTCTCTAGGTGATTTGCTAAAATACATTTATGCCTTATATATTTTCAAAAAGTGAAAATCCCAAGACAAGTCTGAATTAGTCACTGGTGCATTGCAAAGCACTCAAGACAATTTGATTATCAATGCCAATATTTAAATGGTGTCTGGCAAGGGTTAGTTGAAGCAAAAGATTAATATTTTTTCAGAAAATTTAAAATTTCCTAGATTAATAGAGCATGATTAGTTTAGCTGTGTCCCCTACAAATATGAAAATGCAATGTTAATTTGTAGAATATGAAATACAGAATTGTTGTTTTAAATCTGGAAAGGAATATTTTTTGTCATTTTCTTTGGCTGTAGTCAGTTTGTTGGTTGCTTACAAAATTTTAGAGATGTATAAAAATCTCTGCATTATTATGAAGTATTCCTCCAGACAGCATTATAGCCATGTATGTTACTTAATCCATATAAACTACCAATAATCTATATTTACATCTCTACCCTCATAATCTAAAGTTCTATCTAGGGATCTTCCTATCTAGATACATATAATATTTTCTTAGAATATCATCCTATATAAAGAGGAATAGACTTAATAGTTATAATATGAATCTGATGCTAGTTGCTGAACTGTAAGAGTCATTTACTTCTTAAATACAAGGTCACAGTTTTATCGTGTCCTTTAGTTCATGACATCTTTCATCAACTTCTCTGGCTGAAGATTGATCTCTCCCTTCTGCCTGCCATCTAGATTGTCAGATATATAGTTTTATTAGGATTGACCTGTCAACCATGAGATGTTGTCAAAAACAGCCTGAAAAATAAAAATAGTTCATATTTTCCAGAATTCAGGGATGTGCTCTGGTAAAGTTTTAGCACATATGTCCCACTATCAGTCCCAGCAATAACTATTCATTTTAGTTCAATGTCAACATCCTTAAATTAAAAGCAATATTTGTGATATATCATATTTAAAAGGAAAAATACATCTGTGGGAAAGATATAAAAAGACTTCTTATAAAATATAAGATGCTATATATCACTGTGAATTACTCATTCTAAGTGATAACAGTCCCATTGTAAGAATGATTACTCTCATAAGCAAGCATATATGCTGTTCTACTTTTCTTCTTGTAGGACTAGTTCGGATCTTTGTGAAATCAGGTTGTGATTGCTTCAAATAATTCTATTTTCTGCATACCAAGGTATGTAGAAAATACACATCACTCTACTCATAATTATTTAGCACATAATAAGATAACCCTTCCCCACATACTATAATAGGATTTATGGGAAGTAAATATTTAAATATGAGTACTGTGTGTATACAGAAGTTAGTAATGTGTTCACCAGGTATTGACAATGTCATAGACACAGTCCCAATCACTATATAAGGTAGGTGTTTTAGTGCATATCTGTATTCCTAGCACTAGTGATATTATCTCAGAACTATCAGAAATTTAGGGTCATGGTCATATACAATAAAAAGGTCAAGAAAATCCTGAACTTGTGTTTAAAATAAGAGAAATATAGAATAGAGAGTAAAGTGCAATAACACAGTGAGTTTCAGGTTTGGGGTTTTAAAATCACTGTGCCCTTCCTAATCTTTTTATGATCATTGATATACACAATAAAACACAAATGACCCAGTGCTTGTCAGCTCATTTTCCATGGTTTGAATTCTGAGTAACAATATATTAGTATAGCATTGTTATTTTTCCTCAATCAGAGCAAGAATCATGATGCTGTGCTGTTCTGTTCTGATAACCACTGTTTCTGTTTCAAATCCTCCAGTCTGTTTCTTTGCTTTCATTATTTACTCTGGACAAACAAAAGCAATGTTGGAAAGAATTGCATTATGTGTTTGTAGGGGTCCAGTATGAGTTCTTCTTCATGGTAGATCTGGGCAAGTATAAGTGGGATGAGTCTTTGTGAATGACATGACCAACAAGCAAAAGGTGGAGAAGTCACAATTTTGCCTTCTTTGTCTGACATGCAAAGACACTCAGTTTGAGAAAATGTTTGGCCATAGAAAGGTTTTTCACTCTAGTATTTGACCTGTTATCTTTGAACTACCTTCCTCTCTTCTGGATTTACATACTTGTTTTCTTAGACTATTAAGTTGTTAATTCTTCCCAAGAAGTATCACAGGTTTCATACTCCTCTGAATACACAGCCATTTTGAACTCTTAACTAGAATTGCCTCTTTTTGTTTCATCTAAGGATAGCATATTTGTGCAGTAAATTCACCCCAGTTTTCATACCTTCAATTAAGATATCTTGATCATTTTTTTCCTTAATATACCTCTCCAATGCTTTAAGTATAATTCTAGCATTATTTATATAAATCAAATTATATGAATTTGTCTGTTACTATCTTATTAGATACATATGAAGACAAGCATAAATTGTTCAGAAATCTATAAGAATCAAGCAATGTTCTTGAATATAAGATTTCTCATTTATATCAATTGATCACCAAAAACTGTTTCACTGTGCATACCAACAATAAGTGAGTTCAAGGATAAGAACTTTGGTTCAGTTAATTGATTATTCTTCCTTTGCAGGGGCACTATTGCCAAGCTCATTCTCAAAATTCACCCGTTATGAACAAAATTCATAGATATTAATCAAATATCCTAATAAATTATATTATACACTATATTATATTATATGCATATTATTACTAATTACACATACATTAATAATAATGAATATGTGTACATGTCATATAGATCATATATATATA
Organism: Mus minutoides; assembly: GCA_902729485.2. NCBI lineage: Eukaryota > Metazoa > Chordata > Mammalia > Rodentia > Muridae > Mus > Mus minutoides. Next base: position 379,156 of record LR750494.1, on the reverse strand, counting down.
TATATATATATATATATATATATATATATATATATACACACACATATATTACATATAAAACATTAAGTCATTTAGAGAGTACAGATTAAAATCTTGATTTATCACTGACTGGGAAAACTCTAGTAGTTATATGAGGGAGTACATCTCTAACCATGCTTTTGTAAATCAAAATGGAAACTACCACTCTTGATCAAGTATCAATGTTATAGTTATCTCCATAACTTTATTGCTAGAAAGACCTAGTAAACCTTGAAAAGAGTACTATGGTATTCAGGAATTCACTACTTAATGAGTGCTACAACATCAATCTAGGCAGCTTCAAAAACGGTTAGTTGAAGGTAGTTAATTCAGATACCTGTAGACCGCTGTAAATCACTTAACTATATGTAAAGGAGTTACATGTTGGAAAATCAGTTCTATTGTAGAGAATATATTAACATTAGAAATTGTTAGGAGAAAATAACACAACAAATTCTCTAAAACACTAAAACACTCAAATCAAACTATACTTTTGGGTAATTGAACTGAGATTGTGTGCTGTCATGATGACCACTGTTAAAACAAAAGGAAAGAATTCTCACTTATATTTTCTCTTATCACACACTGTCTGATTCCCTATGAATTCCTTAGTTTCCTCTGTGTCTATTTTACTCTTTACTATTCTGTGTTTTGAATATTTTGTTGTATCTGGCAGATTGCTGACCTCAACCTTCCCAATAGTTCTGCTTTCAAATTGCATTTAGTTTCAGAAATGTAAAAACTAATTTTAGATAGCTCTAGGCCATCAAAGGACCTCCATAATATTCAAGTAGCCTCTTCTCAGTTAACTGTGGAAGGGGAGGAGAAAATAGTAAAAACATCTGAATTAATTTAAAGTGTTATATTCAAAGAACAGCTTTGGTTTGCATGTTCAGTAGATTTTCTTTCAAGTTTCTAGGTCAGCTGGCAAAAAGAAATACCACTTTTTTAGGATTTATTATTTCACACAGTCAAGACACAAAACACTTTCTGTAAAACTAAATGCAAAATAATTTACTTTCAAATGTCCTTTACTTCTTCACATTATCTTAGGTACATGTACTTTGCTCACAGTTTGATAAACTGTCCCAGCGTTTAACAATTTATATTGCTTAGAAATTGAACCAACCATATTACCACCTTAAAAGAAATAGACACATATGCAAATATTCAGCTGTTAAAAGTATTATTTTTGCATAGGAATTCATCCATCATCTACTAGTATTAAAATTCACCATTAAAATATGCAAAAAAGAATTATAATTTTCAGTGACTTATTTAAATGAACATCAAAAAACTCTAATAAAATGAGCTTCCTTCAGTTCTTTTTACAAAAACGATTTATGTATTTCATGTGATTGAGTGCTTTGTCTTCATGCATACCAAAAGAGGCAACTGTATCCTGTTATAGGTGGTTGTAAGGTACCATGTAGATTTTAAGAATTGAACTCAGAACCTCAGAATGAAAAATCAGGTGATTTTAGCCACTGAGCTATCTCTCCAGCCTCTTGTCAGCTCCTAATTAATATGACTTTTGGTACTTCAAGTCAATTTGACTAGCAATAAAAAAGGCTTTTTGAATACCATAGCAATATGAAGAATTATATCTGATCTGTCAAAATAACTTCTGTTTTTTCGAGGATTAAGAATTAATATCCCTCAGATAGGTCAAGAAAATCTGTACTTGTTTATATACAAGTATACAAATTGTATTACAATTTCCTAATGCATAAGTCTATGTTAAATGCAATTATAGAAAGAACCAAAATTCTCTACAGGTTTGTAATCCTATCACTTAAGAGGTTCTGGTAATTTCTGTAGCAGATGTGCTGCTTGGTCTTCATGTGGTCACCTAACATTTGGAATCCGTTTTAAATCCTGCCTTCGTATCCCTTTCACCTCACTGGCCTGCTTTGTCTGGACTCACTGGAAGACCATGAACTTAGCTCTGCTGCAACTTGACATACCAGGGCAGGTTAGTATCAATGGGAAGGGTCTCCCTTTCTTTGAAGTGAAAGAACAAGAGATAAAGGTAAGGGGTTATGGGGGTAAGACTGAGAGAAGAGAAGGGAGGGGTCTGTTATCTTCATGTAAAGTAAATTTAAAAAGAAGTAGGAACCATCTTTTGTCGGAGATCCATCCCATAATCAGCCACCAAATGCAGACACTATTGCATACGCCAGCAAGATTTTGCTGAAAGGGCCCTGATATAGCTGTCTCATGTGAGGCTATACCAGTGCCTGGCAATCACAAAAGTGGATGCTCACAGTTAATTATTAGATGGAACACAGGGCTCCCAATGGAGAAGCTAGAGAAAGTACCCAAGGAGCTGAAGGGGTCTCCAAACCTATAGGTTGAAGAACAATATAAACTAACCAGTACCCCCAGAGCTTGTGTCTCTAGCTGCATATGTAGCAGAAGATGGCCTGGTGGGCCATTATTTGGAAGAAAGGCACCTTGGTCATGCAAACTTTATTTGCACTGTAGGGAAACGCCAGGGCCAAGATGTGGGAGTGGGTGGGTAGGGGAGCAGGGCGGGGGAGGGTGGAGGGTATAGGGAACTTTCAGGATAGTGTTTGAAATGTAAATGAAGAAAATATCTAATAAAATTGGAAAAAATAAATAAAAAATATTAAAAAAGAAAACAAAACATGAAAAAAAGAAGTAGGAAGAGGAGGAGGAGGAAGAGGAGGAGGAGAAGAAGAAGAAGAAGAAGAAGAAGAAGAAGAAGAAGAAGAAGAAGAAGAAGAAGAAGAAGAAGAAGAAGAAGAAGAAGAAGAAAGAAGAGTGGTATAAGTTCAGAAGTTGCAGACAGCCTTGGAAACACAGAGAATCTGAATCCAGTCTGGGCTACATGAAAATGTTTCTACCCTTGGACCCCTACAATGATTGTCTGAGACCAGCTTGGGTTACGTGAGACTTTGTCTCAAAATTAAATGATAACTCAGTAGGAACACAAAATTCTATATATTTGGTTTAAACATCGAATATGAAAGGCCTTTTATCTCCTTAGAAAAGTAATGCATTGATTTTTTTTGTACATAGTTTGGCTATTTTGAAATTATGAGGAAGATAAATTATTGTTGAATTTTCAAGGTTAAGTAGGCTTACAGAAAAGGTGAATACATATTACTAGATTTTATGAATTTAGGAAAATAATCACAAAGGCTCAGTATGTAATGACATATCAATAATTTATGTCTCTTGTTTCTACGTGTAACTCTTAAATATATGCACTAGTGCAAACAACCAGTTGGATTTCTCTAAAGCACATGCATAACTATAATCTGTGAATTAATTGCACTTTTTTTCCAAAAAAAAATTTTTTTTGGAAAAAATCCTACAATTTTTATTAATTTTTTTCTTCATTTTATTTTCATTATGTAAGTGGATTAGTGATAGAAATGTTCATATTTTACCTCAAATAATATAATAGAAGGATATAAGGAAATTTAAAATTATCTAGTAGAATTTTGGGTGGTTCCTTATGTATATTATCATATCATTCTAGAATAACAATACTATGACTTCTTCCTTTCCAATTTGTATCCATTTATCTTCTTTTGTTGTCTTATTGCTCTAGCTAAAACTTCAAGTACTATATTAAATAAATAGGGAGAGAGTGGGCAGTCTTGCATTGTCCCTGGTTTTAGTAGAATTACTTTAAGTTTCCTTCCATTTAATTTCATGTTGGCTATTGGCTTACTCTATATTTCTTTTATTATGTTTAGGTATGTTCCTTGTATTGTTTATCACTTGAAGACTTTCAACATGAAAGGGTGTTGAATTTTGTCAAAGGCTTTTTCAAATCTAGTGATATTATCATGTGCTTATTTTTCTTTTAGTTTGTTTATATGATGGATTATCATATATTGTACCACACCCAAATCCCTAGCATGAAGCTTGGTAATGGTGATTAGTGTTTTTTGCTGGTGGTGGTGGTGGTGGTGGTTTTTGTTTTGTTTTGTTTTGTTTTTGTTTGTTTGTTTGTTTTGTTTTGTTTTTTGTTTTGTTTTGTTTTGTTTTTCAAGACAGGGTTTCTCTGTATATCTCTGGCTGTTCTGGAATTCACTCTTTAGACCAGGTTGGCCTCGAACTCAGAAATCTGCCTCCCAAGTGCTGGGAATAAAGGCGTGAGTCACCACTGCCCAGTATGCTTAATGTTTTTTAGGTGTTCATGAATTTGGTTTGTGAAGATTTTGTTGAGTATTTTTGTACGACTGTTCATATGCGAAATTTGTCTGAAGTTCTCTTTCTTTGTTGAATCTTTGTGTCTTTTAGATATCAGGGTGACTGTGGCCTAATGGAATTAGCTAAGCAGTGTTCCTTCTGTTTCTCTCTGGTGGAATAGTTTGGGGAGTATTGATGTTAGATTTTCTTTTAAAGTCTGGTAGAATTTTACACTAAAACCATATGGTCCTGAGCATTTGCGAAAGTTTTAATGACTGCTTCTATTTCCTTTGAGAATATAGAACTTTTAAAATAATTTACCTGGTCGTGACTTTAGTAAGTGGTATCTGTTTAGATACACTGACCTAAGGGTGTAAAGATAAGTAAGTGAGCATAGTGGAACATGTGTCCTTTTTACCAGTTGGAACATCGTCTGGGTATATGCCCAGGAGAGGTATTGCTGGATCCTCTGGTAGTACTATGTCCAATTTTCTGAGATAATGCCAGACTGACTTCCAGAGTGGTTGTAAAAGCTTGCAATCCCACCAGCAATAAAGGAGTGTTCCTCTTTCTCCACATCCTCACCAGCATCTGCTGTCACCTGAATTTTTGATCTTAGCCATTCTGACTGGTGTGAGGTAGAATCTCAGTGTTGTTTTGATTTGCATTTCCCTGATGATTAAGGATGTTGACATTTTTTCAGGTGTTTCTCGGCCATTTCAAATAGCCAGAAGCTGGAAAGAACCCAGATGTCCCTCAACAGAGGAATGGATACAGAAAATGTGGTACATCTACACAATGGAGTACTATTCTGCTATTTAAAAAATGAATTTATGAAATTCTTGGGCAAATGGATGTATCTGGAGGATATAATCCTTAGTGAGGTAACCCAATCACAAAAGAAGTCATTGGATATGGACTCACTGATAAATGGATATTAGCCCAGAAACTTAGAATATCCAAGATACAATGTGCAAAACACAAGAAAATCAAGAAGGAAGACCAGCTCCTGGATACTTCATTCCTCCTGTGAAGAGAAAACAAAATACCCATGAAAAGAGTTACAGAGACAAAGTTTAGAGCTAAGATGAAAGGATGGACCATACAGAGACTACCCCACCAGGGGAGATCCATCCCATGATCAGTCATTAAACTCAGACACTATGGCATAGAACAGCTAGTGCCTACTTAAGGGACCCTGATATAGCTGTCTTGTACAGAAGTGGATGCTCATAATCATCTATAAGATGGAACACAGGGCCCACAATGGAGAAGCTAGAGATAGAACCCCAGGAGCCGAAGGGGTCTGCAACCCTAGAAGAGGATCAACAATATGAACTAACCAGAACCCCCAGAACTCATGTCTCTAGCTACATATGTAGCAGAATATGGCCTAGTCGGCCATCATTGGGAAGAGAGGCCCCTTGGTACTGCAATCTTTATATGCCCCAATGCAGGGGAATGCCAGGGCCAAGAAGTGGGAGTGGGTGGACAGGGGAGCAGGGAGGGGGCAGGGAGGAGGGGACTTTCGTAATAGCATTTGAAATGTAAATTAAGAAAATATCTAATAAAAATTGGAAAAAAAAAGATAAGTAAGTGAGGGTTGGAATTAATACTATCTTTACATGAGAGAAAAGTAATCAAGTCTCACCAAGCTGTGAAATTTTTGTACTACAATAGCAATAGTCTTAGAAATATACAGGTACTGCTGCTATAGTGGTATAAATGTTATGGTAATAAACACTCTTTTTGTTATTGGACTTAAGGTTCATTCATGAAATTCATGTCTTTTGCTGTTAACTGAACCAAGAATCCATGTTTGGGTATATCATAGTCTCTATGGGAGAATCTCTGACCATTTATTTTTCTTCGTGGTATCCAATGTAGCAGTTATGGTGGGTCTTTCCCATGTTAATATAATCTAGAAAGTCTCTCAAGGACGGACCCAGATGTTTGTCTCAACAGTGATCCTAAATTCTGTCAAGTTGACAATCAACTTGGCTAAAGGGCAATATTTCTTTTGCTTTATTTTAGAAAAGGCCAAGATAGGCAGAAAACAAAGAAAAGATAATCCAAAAAAATTACTAAATTACTGAAGAGGTCCTTTGCAGTAAAAGAAATAATCATCAGAAAAAAAAATGACCCATATAGCTGACAGAAATGTTTACAACCTATACAGCTGTAAAATGATTGATTTCAAGAATGCACAAACACTTTTTTAAAAAAAAATAGTACCGCACCAAAAGACTCTGTAGGACAAACAAATTAAAAATCATAATTAACAAATACAGAATTGATTTAAACAAGTGTTTATTAAAATATAACATAAAACAGCCAAGAGATACAATATAGGAAAAAAACTCAAAAATAACTATTCAAAAAACTACAGATCAAAACCTCCATGAGATATTGCCTCCATTATTAATACAATAGCATGTATTATTAAAATAAACAAGGTTAAGAGTGTTGCCAAGGACAGAAGGTACATAAACTTTTGCCTAGTTGTACAGGAAGGAAAATCGAGTTACCTATTACAGAAAATAATATAGTGAGTTCTCAAAAGATTTAAAATTGAACGGCCTCTACTCTTAAAGTACATAAAAGTAACTTCAAGGGGCTGGAGATACAGTTCAGCAGTTAAGAGCATTTGATGAGCTTCTGTGGTGGTTTGTATATACTTGGCCCAAGGAGTGGCACTGTTGGGAGTTGTGGCCTTGTTGGAGTGGGTGTGGCCTTATGAGTGTGGACTTTAAGACTGTTGTCCTAGCTGCCTGGGAGCCAGTATTCTGCTAACAGTCTTCAGATGAAGATAATAGAACTCCCAGCTCCCGGTAGTCTCACTATTTGTCTCACTATTTGTCTCACTATTTGTCTCACTATTTGATTTGTTTCCAATTTCTGACCCAAGATTTGTTCTCTCTCTTTCTTAGAATTCTGCAATCAGACTTTATATGCCCCAATACAGGGGAACGCCGGGGCCAAGGGGTGGGAGCGGGTGGGTAGGGGAGCAGGGCCGGGAGGGGGGAGGATATAGGGAACTTTCTGGATAACACTTGAAATGTAAATGAAGAAAATATCTAATAAAAGTTGAAAAAAAAAAAAAGAATTCTGCAATCAAACCAAAATGAAGAACCAATCATGTAAGAAAAAGTTTTCTCTGATCAGACAACACCAGAAAGCTGATGAATGATCAGATACCTTCCTACATAAATGAAGGCCCCTTTAAGAAAAATGAGGAAGTGAATTTTTGCCTATTATTAGCAGTGTCATTCATGATGTGGTATGAGTCTTGGCTCATCAAAGAGTTTATAAAACTTAATAAATAGTTCCTCCTTTGAATCCTTATAGGATCTGGCTTAGAAAAAGAGACCAAGTTAGCAAAATTGCATGTGAATGAAATTTGGACATAAATATCAGTTCAAAATAGCATCATTTATGGCAAAATCAGTATTACATTGTTCTCTCCAGTCTGGATTCAGAAGAGCAAAGTGTCCACATAGCCGCCTTTGTACTTTTTAAAAATAAAACCCTAGTTAGCTAAAAGGAATTATTACTTTCAGGTATTAAGGGCAATCTTGCTTGAAAATAGACATAAAAAATAAACACTATTGCATATGCCAGCAAGATAATGCTGAAAGGGCCCTGATATAGCTGTCTCGTGGGAGGCTATACCAGTGCCTGGCAAACACGGAAGTGGCTGCTCACAGTCAGCTATTAGTTGGAACACACGACTCCCAAGGAAGGAGCTAGAGAAAGTACCCAAGAAGCTGAAGGGGTCTTCAACCCTATAGGTGGAAGAATAACATGAACTAACTAGTTCCCCCTGTGCTCATGTTTCTAGCTGCATATATGGAAGAAGATGGCCTAGTTGGCCATTATTGGGAAGAGAGGCCCCTTGGTCATGCAGACTTTATATACCCCAGTACAGGGGAACGCCAGGGCCATTATGTGGCAGGGGGTGGGTAGGGGAGCAGGGCAGGGATGGGGGAGGGTATGGGGAACTTTCTGGATAACACTTGAAATGTAAATGAAGAAAATATCTAATAAAGAAAAAAATCTGAAACTAAAATGGATATATGGGTAAGACAACGTAATGACACCTTGTGTTTGTTTGTTTTTTAGATTTCTCATTCATTCTAACTCTTTGGTTGTAATTTCATTCGGTTGATTTTGTGAAATACTGGTTTACTCCTTGGCTGAGGCTGAATTCTATCATGCTCTGCAGATTAAGCTGATCTTGACAGTTAAACCCTAATTTTCCTGCTTCCGTTTCTGGACTGTTAATTTTTCATTTTTTGTTGTTGTTATTTTATTTATTTACATGTCAAATGTTGTTCCCCTTCCCAGCCTTCCCTCCTGAAAACACCCATTCTATCTCTTCCCCTTTGACTCTAGGAGGGTACCCCTACCTACTCAATGCATTCCTGCCTCACCCGTCTAGCATCCCCCTTCTCTGGAGCAACAAGCCTTCACAGGACCAAGCACCTCTACTCTCATTGATGCCAGAAAAGGAAGTCCTCTGCTACATATGCAGCTGGAGGCATGGATCCCTCCAGCTGAATTATCTTTGGTTGGTGGTTTAGTTCCTAGGAATTCTGAAGGGTACAGTTAGTTGATATTGTTGTTCTTCCTATGGGATTGTAGTCCCCTTCAGCTCCTGCAGTCCTTCCTTAAGTCTTTCATTGGGGTCCCCAGGGTCACTCCAATTGTTGGCTGTGTCTGCATCTGTCTTAGTCAGGTTCTGGCAAAGCATTCCAAGGACAGCAATACCAGGCTCCTGTTAGCAAGCACTTCTTGGCATCATCAATAGTATCAGAATTTGGTGTCTGCACAGGGATGAATCCAAAGGTAGGACAGTTTCTGGATGGCATTTCCTCCATTTTCTGTCCCCGTGTTTCATATAGACAGGAACAATTTTGGGTTAAAATTTTTCCTCAACTAGATGCCGTATCTATCTGCTGGGAGTGGTTTCTATCTCCACTCTGTTGGATATTTCAGATGATGTCGTCCCCACTGGGTCTTGGAAGCCTCTTGTATCAGTGGTGTCTGGGACTTTATAGTGGTTCCCCCCACATCCCATGCCCATATTGCTACATACTTCTATTTATTCTTATGTGCCTCTGGACTTCTCTTCTTTCTTTTCCCATATGTAAACCTACCCCCCCTTTCCCCTCCCCTTCTCATTTACCACCCAGAACACTCTGCTCCTCTACCTCTCATGATTATTTTGTTCACCCTAATAAGTGGGTTCGAAGCATCCACAGTTTGGCCTTGTTCTTATTAAGATTCATATGATCTATGAATTTTATCATGGGTATGCTGAAATTCTGGGCTAATATCCACTTATCAGTGAGTACATACCATGCATGTCCTTTTGGCTCTGGGCTACCTCACTCAGGATAGTATTTTCTAGTTATATCAATTTGCCTGCAAATTCACGACATCATCCTTTTTAATAGCTGAGTAATATCCCATCATTTACATGTACCACATTTACTGCATTCATTGGGACATCTGGGTTGTTTCTAGCTTCTGGCTATTATAATTAAGACTGTTACAAACATAGTGGAGCATGTGTCCTTGTTATATGTAGGAAAATCTTTTGGCATGCCCAGTAGTGGCATAGCTCTGTCTGTAGGTAGAACTATTTCTAATTTAATGAGGAACTGCCAGATTGATTTCCAGAGTGGTTGTAGCAGCTTGCAATCCCACCAGCAATGGAGAAGTGTTCCTCTTTCTCCACATCCTGGCCAGCATCTGCTACTACCTGAGATTTTATTTTTTTTTTTTATCTCAGCCATTCTAACTGGTGTGAGGTGGAATCTCAGGGTCACTGATGACTAGGTGTGAGGTGGAATCTCAGGGTCACTGATGACTAGGTGTGAGGTGGAATCTCAGGGTCNTGGCTGAGAAGAATTGTGTTGAAATTTTGATGGGGATTGAGTTCAATCTGTACATTGCTTTTGGTAGGATGGCCATTTTTACTATGTTAATTCTACCAACCTGTAAATATGAGAGATCTTTCCAACTTCAGAGGTCTTCTTTGATGATTTTTTTCAGGGATTTGTAGTTCTTATTGTAAAGACCTTTCACTTGCTTGGTAAGTGTTATACCAAGATATTTTATATTGTTTGTGGCTATTAAGAAGTGTGTTGTTTCCCTAATTTCTTTCTCAGCCTGTTTATCCTTTGAGTAGAGGAAGGCTACTGATTTGTTTGAGTTAATTTTATAATCAGCCACTTTGTTGAAGTTGTTTATCAGCTGTAGAATTTCTCTGTTATATTTTTCTCAGTTCTCCTATGTGTACTATCATAACATCTGCAAATAATGATACCTTAACTTCTTTTCCAATTTGTATCCTTTTGAATTCCTTTTGTGTTCTTATTGCTCTAGCTAGAACTTTGAGTAGTATATTGAATAGATGCAGAAAGAATAGGCAGCTTTGTCTTGTCCCTGATTTTAGTGGGATTGCTTCAACTATCTCTCCCTTTAATTTGATATTATTGGTTGCTGATGGTTTGGTGTATATTGCTTTTATTAGGTTTAGGTATAGGCATTGATTTCCTGATCTCTCCAAGATTTTTAACATGAAAGTGTGTTGGATTTTGTAAAATGCTTTTTCAGCATGTAATGAGATGGTCATGTGATTTTTCTTTTAGTTTGTTTATATAGTGGATTACATTAATGGATTTTCATATATTGAACCATCCCTATATACCTGAAATGAAGCCTATTTGATCATGATGAATGATGGTTTTGATGTGTTCTTGGATTCTGTTTGCAAGAATTTTGTTTAGTATTTTTGCACCATTATTCATTATTGAAATTGATCTGCAGTTTTCTTTCTCTTTTGGGTCTTTGTATGCTTTAGGTAACAGCTTAACTGTGGCTTCATAGAATAAAATATGTGGGGTTCCTTTGTTCAAAAAGATTCTTTTATAATAATGTTTTAAATATTATATTTGTGTTTTCTTTTTACAAACAATTTTGTGAGAAATGATTTTAATTATTTTCCCTTTCTTCATAATTCTTCTTCTGATCTAGTTATCACTGTTCTAAGGCCATAAATTCTATTTATGTTCAAGATCTCTCATCATTTTAGGTATCATGGGACATGGTTTTTGTGTTAAAGCTAAACATCAAAGCCATATAAGAATATAATGTATTCTGATTGCCCTCTTCCATCTCCCTCCCTCATCAGTCCAGCTTCACTCCACAAAAATTCCTACTAGTCATTCTCCATCATTTATGTTTTGTTTGTCTTTGTTTTGTTTCAGGATATACTTACTGTAACCCAAGTCAAATACCATTGAAAAGTGCTGTGATCATGGTGGATAGACAAACATAGTGGCTTGAATGAAAATGGCCTCCTACCAACTTTTGTTTCAATTCTTGCTTTCCAGTTGGCTCTTTGTGGAAGACTAGGAAGTGTGGATTTGTATGTGTGTGTGTGTGTGTGTGTGTGTGTGTGTGTGTGTGTGTGTGTGACTAGGGATTAAATTTGAGGTCTCAAAAGACTACCACAGGTCTGAGTTAATGCTCTCTGCCTCCAAACTGCAGATAAAAATGGGAGCTCTCAGGTACTCTATCTCTTGTGCCTATTGCCTTGCCACTCTAAATCTCTTGAAACTGTAAGCCTAACTAGTTTTATAAGTTGCCTTAGGCATAGTGTTTTGTCACAGTAATAGAACATTACTAAGGCATGGATGGAAAACAACATTTCTCCTACTTTCTGAAGCTGTCACTAGCAAGTAGCTCAGCAGTGAAATGTAAGAAAGACTCTGTGAGTCTCTCTTCCACCCGTGCTGAGGTTGAAGGACTCAGTAGTGAAATGTAAGACTCTGTGAGTCTCTCTTCCATCCCTGCTGAGGTTGAAGAACTCAGCAGTGAAATGTAAGACTCTGTGAGTCTCTCTTCCATCCGTGCTGAGGTTGAAGGACTCAGCAGTGAAATGTAAGACTCTGTGAGTCTCTCTTCCATCCCTGCTGATGTTGAAGGACCCAGCAGTGAAATGTAAGACTCTGTGAGTCTCTCTTCCATCCGTGCTGAGGTTGAAGGACCCAGCAGTGAAATGTAAGACTCTGTGAGCCTCTCTTCCATCCCTTCTGAGGTTGAAGGACCCAGCAGTGAAATGTAAGACTCTGTGAGTCTCTCTTCCATCCGTGCTGAGGTTGAAGGACCCAGCAGTGAAATGTAAGACTCTGTGAGTCTCTCTTCCACCCGTGCTGAGGTTGAAGGACTCAGCAGTGAAATGTAAGACTCTGTGAGTCTCTCTTCCACCCGTGCTGAGGTTGAAGGACTCAGCAGTGAAATGTAAGACTCTGTGAGTCTCTCTTCCATCCGTGCTGAGGTTGAAGGACCCATTCTTAATTAGGCCCAGGGAGTGACTCTGTCTCTCCATCATACTTTCTGTCTTCTGGCTCCTGGATTCTTTCCATCTCCTCTTTCATAATATCCCCTGATGACAAGCTGTAAAAGTCTTATTTAAAGCTGAGCACACACCAACAATGTATTTTGAGCATTTTCCACAACCTTGGCTTTCTAAATGCTTTCTTATTCATTAGGTATGATTTCTTTGATTAAAACTAAAGGTATAAACAAAGATATTTAGAAGTTAGCTTAAACTATGTCAATTTAAATGAATAATTCAATTGCCTGGTAGGGCCAAATATCTTCTTATCATTTTTCTTTACTAGGATTTAGGTACTAGGCATATATTTCATTCTTGAAGAATTTGAAGTACAACCAAATTCATTTTGAGTACCTCTGTTGATATAATATCATTATTGCATAGGTGGGCATGTCTTGCCTGAAAGGTTGGTCTCATAAATTGCTGGATTCACAAATGGGGAAAACTACTGATACCTTTCCTGCAGTTTTCAAACAAACACTCAGGGACTATAAAATACAAATGGCAGGGGGAAGCTTTCTGCTTAGTTCTAACTTTTTGTCTCTTTGTCATATGTCCTAAGTGTATGGTGAGGTCTTAAGTTGGAATTTATCATTTAGTTCTGATGGGCAAAGTTGAGAAACAGTAAAATTATACTTTGTATTTGCAATTTCTTGAATCCCTCTGACAAAACTACAATAGATAAAAATGGAGAGGAAGAAAGAAAGAAAGAAAGAAAGAAAGAAAGAAAGAAAGAAAGAAAGAAAGAAAAAAAGAAAGAAAATTAAAATAATTATGTCACCTGTGACAGCCATTTTTATAACTCACAGACTCTGGAAGCATTTTTTTAAGCCATGTAGGATCTCTCTCTTTGAACATACTTTAAAATTATTCTCTGTATTTCTGTTTGGCTATAAGATGGTAGGTTTCCATGTGCTTTCCCAGGTGTTTCATTTTGCTTAATTATCTAACCTCCCCTTCCCCTCATTCTCCTACATTATCTTTCTACAACCTTCCATGTCTAGAATTATCCTCTTTTTTATGTGCTACATTCATCTGTTCTCATATACTTTAAATTTATTCTTTCAAATGCCCACTCCTTTTTTTCTTAGCCTCTATAGGGATTCTATGTCAAATACATAAAATAAGAGTCATATTTATTTTGGGATGACATATAAAATTACAGAAAATTTGCATGTTAGTGAATTTCTAGGGGATGTTGTTAAAATGTACACAACTGTGTAATTAGATTAAAGAAGACTATTTTAAATATTTATTTACCTCATGCCAAAATCATTTAAAATAATTTTCTGCCTTCTTTTTAAATAACATTTCTTTTCTTTTTTTATTGGATTTATTTTTATTTATATTTTAAATGTTATCAACTTGAATGCCAGGGTAGTGAGGGGAGATAGGGTGGGTGGGGGAGCACCCTCAATTTCCGATCTTCTTAAGGTATACATCTCATGAATATTATCTATAGTGACCCCGTTGGCAAAAAATGCCTAATTGCCTAACTCCTGCTTAGGTCTAACTAAGTCTTCCTTGATCAAACACTTCTCCCCTTCTCCCCACACCCTTCAACAGGTTCTGTGAGCTAAGCTTATAGTAAACAAGGTTCCAGAGGTTTGCTCAATGTTTTGATTCTGTCACTGTGATGAAATCGCTTGACAAAATAAAACTCCAGCAGGGAGCATGATTCATTTAAGCTTCAAATTCAAGGTTATACTCTATCACTGTAGGGTCTCTGATGCAGGAGCTTAAGCTAGTGGCATCATCACATCTGCATTAAAATGCAAGGGAAAAGAGGACATACATGCTATTTGCCTACTGTCTTCTTTGGCATCATGAATTATGTACATTTATAAAGTTTATGACCCCTGCTTAGGCATAGTATCTTCCACATAGGGCTGGGTCTTTCCACGTAATTGACACAATTGTCTAAAGGCAAAACCTACAGGTAGCCCAGTGTACATAAACTGTCTTTGAGAAATTTCACAGGTGATTTCTAAGCCCTATCATCATGACAATAAAAGAGACCCACAGCACTGTTTATGAAACCATTAATTTGAAGCCATTTTATAAGCACCTCGGTGTTTGTGAATTGTGTGATAATTTATGTTTACAAGTGGTGAAAATAAACATTAGCAACATTTTGTGGTATGTGTACTATCCGGATAGTAGTACAAGTTCAACTATGATAGTGTCAGTATTTTTCTGACATATTGTCAGAACTGTGCTGACTCAATCAGGTGACAAGTAAATTAATACTTATTTTTCTAAGTGAGAGGCCTATGTTATTCCAGAGAAAGAAGTTATAGCATCACTAATACAATTAGAGGGGTAATATATCCTGACATTTTTGGCAGTCCTTAAAATGCCTAGCTACCTAGAGATGACTTTATACGATATATTTGGGTTTGGATTGGCTTGTAAAGCAAATACCATTTATTTGAATATTTTTAAAAGTATGTACCATGAATTTTATATATACTTGTTGAAACAGAAGTATTATAATTGGCAATTGACAATGAGATGATAAAATTCACCATGGTATTTTTGTATTTAAAAGGGAGTTTAACTTAATGACTTAAGTCTGTCTGTGCTTTTCACACACTTTAGAAGATTGAAGGCAATTCCAGACCAATAAGTAAGAACTATAGTTAATAAATCTCTCCTTAATGTGTGGCTGTTAATATAATTCCTGTCACAGCAATTTGTCTTCTCCACTGTGTCATGACACTGTAAACTGTCTCCTATATCATCAGGTTTTTCTCTCCTATCTGGTTTCTTTATTCTCAGCATTTTGACTTTTACTATCATTTTCCTGCAAGAAGAAAAGCATATTCTTCTCCATCCTTCAGGAATAGCCTCATTGCTGATTTTAAAATATTTTTAAATGTGCATATTTTCAAGAATTTCAAGCATATAATTTCTCCTTACAAGGACAATCTCAAAGTTATAGTTGCCCTACTACTTGATATTATAGAATTTCACATTAATGAGAAAAGTTAATTATATTAAAATGAGTGGGAGTAAATATATAATTTTTACTGAAATTATAAAGTCTTCTTAAAAATTAAGGTTTTAACTATTGAAAAATGTTTAAAATTAGTAAAGTAAGTTGAAATCCCAATATTGTTTTCAAGTCTATATCATATATTAGGAAAGACTGTGAAAGCTTTAAATGATTGTTCTAGAGTTAGTCTGTTTTCATTTTAAAATGTATATATTCTGTATTTAATATTAAATAAAAATAAAAGTTCCTTCATTCAACAAGAAGTTATAGAAATTGCAGCATTATTTATTATTTAAAAATCAGGATTCCAATGAAACAATTTTAAACAAGAAAAGTATTAAAATAAATATAATACCAGAAAATGATCATGAAAATTAAAAAATATATTATAAACAACATAATGTAGTAAAGTTCTCGGGAATTATATAATGTTCAGGAATTGAAGAGCTCAATAGCTTTTCAATATTAATAACTCTCTGGGTTCCACGATGATACTGACTGCTGAGACATCTCTACAGTCCCCATTTTTTTCCATAGGCTTCATATGAAAGTTTCTAAATGGCATCCTACAGATTTGGAAAGATCATCAATAACCCTACATATGCAATAGAGGGATGATATCTAAAATATAAAAAAGAACTCAAAATGTTAGACTCCAAAAAAACCCAAATAACCGAATTTTAAAAATGGGATACAAACTAAACAGAGAATTCTTTGATTTTATTTATTTTTTTAATTTTAAGTTTTATATTAATACATTTTATCTTTCTTCAATTCTTTTCTTAAAGTTCAGTCGTTATCCCCACTCTGGTCTGCCCTCTGTCTGTTCTCATACCATTCTTGCCCCATATCTCCAAAAGATGTCCCATCTCAACCCCCTCACCACTGCCCCATCAGACCTTCTGACTCCCTAGGGTCTCTATTCTCTCAAAGGTAAGGTGAATTTTCTCTCACTGAGACCAGTCCAAGCAGTCCTCTGCTGTGTATGGGTTGAGTTCCTCATATCAACTGGTATATGCTCCCTAGTTGGTGGTTCAGTGTCTGAGAGATCTCGGGGGTCCAGGTTAGTTGAGACTGCTGGTCTTCCTTTGGGGTAGCCCTCCTCCTTAGCTTCTTCCAGCTTTTCCCTAATTTAGCCAGAGCGTTTCCTGGAATCTGTCTATTGGTTGGGTGTAAGTATCTGCACCGACTCTTTCAGTTGTTTATGGGGCCTCTTGAACAGCAGCCATGCTAGACTCCTGTCTGTAAGCACATCATAGCAGGGATGGATACCTATTTGGGCCTTACACTATAACTACTTTCCCTCAGGCTCCTCTCCACTTTTATCCCTTCAGTTCTTTTAGACAACCCCATCCCTCCACTTGATGCCCTGTCTTTCTACTGGAGATGGACTCTACAATTTCTCTCTCCCCAGTGTAGGGTATTTCATCTAAGTTCCCTCCTTCTGAGCCCTGAGCATCTCTTACTTCGCAGATCTTTGGTACATTCTAGAGGGTCCCCCCACCTCCTGCCTGTTTCCATTCTTCCTGCAGGCCCTCGGGGCTTCCCTCCTTAATAAGAGAATCCTTTTTTTTGTTTTTTTTTTTTCTGATAAAGAATTTTTTATTAAATATTTTCTTCATTTACATTTCAAATTTCAGAATAAGAGAATTCTTAACTGAGAATCTCAAATGACCAAGAGGCACTTGAAATGCTCAACATCTTTTGTCATCAGGAAAATGCAAATAATACCAACTCTGAACTTTTACCCTACATCAATCAGAATGGCTAAGATCAAAACCTCAAGTGATAGCATGTGCCTTCAAGGATGTAGAGAAAAGGAACACTGTTTCATTGCTGGTGGGATTGAAAACTTGTACAACCACTCTGGAAATCCACCTGGTGGATTAGGAATTAGGAAATAATTCCACCTGAAGAACTAACTATAACATTACTGGTCATATACCCAAAAGATGCTGCACCATATCTTAAGTATATATACTCCACTACATTCATAGCAACCTTATTCATAATAGCCAGAAACAGGAAGCAAGCCAGATGTACCTAATCAAATAATGGATACAAATAATGTGGCTTATTTACAAATGGAATATTATTCAGCTATTAAAAACACAGACACCTTGAATTTTGTAGGCAAGTGAATGGAATGGAAAATACCATCCTGAGTAAGGCAAGCCAAATCCAAAAGGACATGGTTGATATAATTGATAAGTAGATATTAATCAGAAAAAGTACAGAAAATTTAGGTTACACCTCAAAGTCTCTAAGTTAAACAAGAAGGAAAGCCCCAGTGAGGATGATATTTTCCTCCACTTTTTAAGTGGGATTTATTTTAAAATGGTAAAAAGGAAAATGAAAGAAAAACTTTGAAAGTGAGAGATGATGAAGGAAGAAACAGAGACAGTAAAACAAACATACATAGAAAGAAGATGAAAATAATACCCTGGTTGAAAGTACACCTACTTACTATATCCATAGAAAAATAAGTAACTTGGGTCCTGAAACATGTTAGCTAATTATTCTGTGAATGGTTTATCATACCCTGACCAAAGTAACTTGCAGGACGAAGGTAATGGCAAAGAAGCCCAGGGCATATAAGTTTGAAACTGCCACTCATATTGTGCCTGAGGTCAAGAACATGATGCATGCCTATACTCATCCCACTTTCTCTCGCTTCTTTTACTTAGTTTAATTCCACTCCAGGGAATGGAGCCATCTGAAAAAGACTGGTTTTAATTCTACATTTAGACTAATCAAGATACATCCCATATCCAAGCCCAGAGGCTCGTACCCTTGGTGATCTTAGACCTCATTAATTTTAAATTTAGATTAGCTATCTGAATTAAGAATTCCTGAGAGTAGTAGAGTGTATCTCTGTTCTGTCTGCCAGAGGTTTTCCAATGAGGATTAAATTGAGGGGAAACTGTCCCTTGCTCTTAATGAGGATCACACCAGATAATCGTCTGTGACTTCAAGTTTAAAGATAGAATAAATGGGAGAGTTCAGTTGGTGCTGATTTGTTTCTCCCTCTTCTTCTTAGATGGCACGATGGTGTAGATGATCCATCATTCAACACCCTCCCACACGTGGTAACGTAACATCTCTGAAGAAGGAACCTATCAAATCCTTCCACCTTTTAGGTTTCTACTGTCACAGTGATGGAAAAATGTCCAACACAACTGTCTACTGTAAATTTTAATTTTATTCCTGCAGAAGGAAGAATTAATACTTAATAATTAATATTTACAATATTAAATGTACTGCAGATAATGTATTCTGCTAAATAACTCAACCAGGCTACTACTTAAATTCTACATTGAACTAATATTGCTTATTCATGTGTATCAATAAGAAAAATTCAAACTGATAAAAACTTCAATAACCTTCTGTAAGGTCAATCGGTCCTAAGTAAATTTTTATTATAAAAGTGTTTATTTTCATATACTATAGCACATATGGACAGTGACCTGATAGTTTAATAAGATATTTTCATATAATAATAAATAAGTTGAATACTAATGAGTTATTTTGCACAATTTATTTTAAAAATAAGTGTTTGTAACTCATCTACATTTGATTGATCATTGATTTATTAAACAATGTTAATGTATTCTTCCTTTTAGTGTTTTATTTTTTAATCTAACTGTCATCATTAATGTTTAAAGATTACATATTAATATATTGATGTTTATATTCCATTGTAAGACAGGATTAGTTAAAAAATATATATGCTTCTGATAACCTTAGGAAAAAGCTTTATTTATTCTATTGGCGGGGTCACTCTAACCCAGGCCTTGGAGGTACTGCTCAGTAAAGATGGTTTGCTGCTCTTCCTGGGGGCCAGAGGTGAGTAACCCAGAATACAGTTCCAGTAGCTCACAACTGCTCATAATTCCAACTGCAAGGGACCCAATGTCCTCTATAGTTCCACAAGCACCTTCATGTCCATGGAATTTATTCAAACAGGAACAAAGATGCATTAATATATAATCAATTAAAGACAAATTTATAAAAAGTGCAAATTCTTATTAGTTCAAAGTTTCACTATGCTTATTATAAAACCTGAATATTATATTATTTTGCCAGTGTTGGATATTATATCATAAGAAATCTTTTAAATTTGTTAATGTAATATTGTGTTATTATTAGGTTGATGTCTCAGTAGTACAATCAGGCATTTCAGGCCTGGAAAATTCTTTGAGAGCTACTGGTAGTTAGTCTATGTTGAAAGCACAATGAAGCTAGTTTCAATCCAAGAAATGTACCATATTATACCAGTGATAGAGTCGATGAACTCTCCAGCAAATATGAAGGGAAGCAGAGAAAAAAGTTCCTTCTTCTACCTACATTTATCTGGGTCATCATCAGAAGAAGTTATTCACATTCACTTTGGATCTTCATTTCAAGTATTCTGATCAAGCAAAGCCCCTTGTAGCCAAGAGCATAATTTAAAAAAAAAATCCAGATATAGTCAAATTGCCAACCAAGATTTATCATCATAAATGCCAAAGCCTTACACTGATCAAACTCTGGGGTTCTTTGTATGCAAAAAGCTATAGTGATAGTCCATCAGTGTGTGTACCTGTGCCATACTCAGCACTAAGTTTCACTAAACTATAGATTGCCTCCTCCAAGCCTAAACTATCATATTCTGGTTAATTATTAGATGTTGAATATTAAATTAGTTTAATATCATGATCACTGAAATTTTCTCAAGAATGATATTAACACAAAATACAGTATTGTCAATGGTAATTGTATGTGTGTGTGTTTGTGTTACATAATATCCCTGATATCTTTCATCATTAGTTGTCTCAATAAAGGAACAGAATTCTCCCTGTTATTTCATAGGTTGACTTTATTCTTTGGGTTTTAGAGATAGTGACTTGAATACATCTATCATGGTTTAGAAAATGCTATCTATGCTATAGAAAGAATTCATAAAGAATTACAATGCAGTGAATTCCATCAGATCAAGTAGTTTATACACATAGTTTTCAATTTCTGAGCAAAAAACTAACACAAACGCGATGGTTTAAAGCAATGGTTTAAAGCAACATCTCTTTGTTTTCTAACAGTTGTTTAGGTGAGAAATCTAGTGGTCTTAGCAGGTGGTTTGCTTGCATCCTCCAAAGTTAAGGTCAAGATGTGAACCAGAGTTGGGCTCTTATCTGAGGACTTAAGGGCGGAATCATTTTCTAAGCTCTTCTTTATTGCTTGTGCTTATTGTTCTTTGAAATTCTGACACTATGGTTCTCGTGCCATTGCTGTCTGTCACTGTAAGCATCCTCTCTGTAAGAAGAGGTAGTGCTCCTGCCTTCTTCCACTCTCTTTTTTATTTATAACGACCAGGAATGTTCTTCTGATATACCTCATCATACATAGCCTCTGCAATTGTTTAGACAAGTGTTCTAAAATTTAACATAATTCCTATGATTAGAATAAATCATTCTGAATGGTACCTCTTTTGCCATATAAATTAACAAAACAGTGGGAATAATACTGATGGTGTCCCTTTAAAATTCTCCCTGCCATAGACTGACCATACCCTGCCATCTGAGGATCACATAATCTTTCCACATGCAAAATGTTGTAAGTTTTCCTGAGACTCATCCCACTGCAGTTTCCGTTACAAGTAAACGATTTCAATTATATGCACAGAGATCAAAAGCACACAAACTTATCCTCTAAATAATCTAAGTAAAATGTGGATGAGACTTTTCAAGGCAGTCCTTTCTGTAACAATTCCATGCATAATTCTTCCCCATTAAGGGGTGCTTAAATGTAAGGATAAAAAATATATTATTGCCTTCAATACATATATAGGTGTTTTTTATAGATAATCTTGTTCCAAGGATGCAAAGTAAAAAGACTCAGTGGTCAAATGTTATAATATTCAGATATAAAAATTCAAATAAAGATTTACAACAGGTTACAGGAACTGGCCATAAGTTTCGTGGCTCTTAAGTGTGATCTCGGCTATGAGGTTGTCTTGGATGGTTAACTGGACATTTAAAGATAGTATCTCAACTCTGTATCTCTCATTTCTACCTTCTAGGTTCTTGATTTCAATATGCAAGCTGTTGTTGCAGCAATGTGTGCAAAGAGAAGTGAGTTGAGCAAATAATTTGTTTCATGGTGAATTCTTCCAGATATTTATCTGGTACTTGATGGTTTCAAAGTTCTCCACCTGAGTAGTTGCCCTGTCAATCAAATCTGACTGGGAAACACAGCCCAAGCTCCAACAGCACAACCTTTCCCTGTTGCCGTGGAAAGATGAAAAGGTCAGGCACATTTCAATCACTCACAGCTCTTTGTAGAGATTAGCTATTTGATTCATAAGATATCCCGGAAATCTCAGCAGAAGCCACCCACAGAGATGAGATTATCTAGAAAATCTTTATGATCAGTCTCTTTACGAATGCAGTGAATCCACATGACATATACTGCAGAAAAAGAAGTCTCTTGAGAATGTTTATACTAAAATCATGGATGCTGTAGTCTAAAATGTAAAAATAACATGGCAGGAGAAACAATGCTGGATTCCAAAATTCTGCAGGCAGAAAACAGACTGATAAATTAAAGGTATTCAACTGCCATCATAGTATTGTTCAAGAAAAAAATACAAAAAAAAACAACAACTAAAAAACTACAAAACAAAACAAAACAAGAACAAACCTCCAGATCACTGTAAGATGGAATGACAGCTCACAGTGTGCAGAGCTATGAGCCATAAAGTATTATTACATCTATAGTAGAGACTTAGCTGCATTTAATGATTGAACAACATTAGCAGCCATCCATTTTTTTTTTTTTTTTCTGTCATGAATGGCTCTATCTGCAAATGTTTCCTGATCCTGGTCTGTCACCATAGTTTTCAAAGAAAGATGGGTTTTCATGATTTTTAGGATCATATATGAAGTGGAGTTTTACCTTGAAACAGAGAGTAGCTTACTGGTTTATGATTTCTATGATAATCCATATATACGGGTGCTTTAGTTGTTGTTGCTTTGTTTGTTTGTTTGTTTAGGTGAGTTGTAGATGAAATTTTCACACTCATGAATGATGTAATGACTTATGACATGTCAGGAGTACTGAAGTAAAGACCATTTTTCTATAGAAAAGAATCTTAAGGTCATGAGATCTGTTTTTATAAACTTACAAAGTGCCCTTTCAAATATGTCTATATTTTAATACCTGCTGAATTAATTTGTTACCTTGGGTGTAAAAAGTTGTACACAGGTATGACTAAATTAAACATTGTGTAATGGGAAGATTGCCATGTGACTGCAGAAGCAGAGGAAGAGAAGAATGGAGCAGACTAAAAATGATATTCTACTGTTTTCAATAAAATATCCCTCCCTTCATTCTTTACTAATAACATCTCCATGTTCCTATTTATTTAATGAAAATTTTCAAGAAAATGTTGGAACTGTGTCATTGTCATTCAACCACCACCTATTGACTGCTTCCAAAGGCAGTCCCAGGATTTAGATGTCTGTGGAGACAGCACTCCACTTCCTGACCCCAAATCTCTATGAAGCATCAACTCTTATAAAACAAATGAAATAAATTTATCAGCTTGTCACAGCACTGATTTATACTTCAACAGTTTCACAGATCATCAAATTAGAGGATTTGACTGAATTATCTTCCTGAGGGTCACCTGCTGTGGTGTCAAATTGTTAGTTTGATAAGCCCTGATATGGGTCCTGGAGAATTTTGGTAAACTAATTAAGGTTTCAAGATACTCCATGTGCTGGTATCCTGTCACTCTTCCAGTAGTCCACTGAGATCTGGGCTCTGCATATATAGGCTGCCTGTATTCTTTGAGTATGTTTTATAAGGCATTTTCTATCCCATGGTCCATTAAATTGTTGTTACACATCCAGCTTATCTGGACTAAGATTTCTTTCATTAGCCAGAGGAAACTGTGCTTTTTAAATGAGTCATTTAATTAGATGGTTTCTGTGTCCAAATCTACTTCTCATCTAGCATATACCGAAGGACATAGCTACAGGGTGAAAATCATGAGTGTTTCTCAGAAATTTATCACCACTACCAATTTTAAGATAAAGATTTTGAGTATGATTATATCTTAGGGAAAATAAATAGTTGCAAAAATATCAGAAAGTTATGCTTTTAGCCATACCAAAGTTCTTTTAGAGACCATGCAATGTTTCTGGATGGCTATCTGAAAACATAGTGGTGTATTAGCCTAATTTGCCTTGCTAGAGCAAATATCTGAGATAACTGGAAAATGGAAAATGACATTTATTATTTTTATGTGTGTCTCTGTGTGTGTTATAGTGTACATGTATGCTGGAATGTATGTGTATGTGGAAGGTGTGCTGTGTGTATGTGTGTTTATGAATGTATATGTAAGTGTTTTATGTATGTTGTAGGTGAATGTGTATGTTGTGTGTGTGTGTGTGTGTGTGTGTGTGTGTGTGTGTGTGTGTGTGTGTTGGTTTCATCACAGTTTCAAAGTTTGGAAGGCTCTGGTCCTTAGATTGATGTGTTGCTCTGGAACTGTGATGAGTTGACACATAGTGTTAATAATACTTAGCAGTCAAATTTAATCTTGAGTGGCCAGGAAACAAAGAATAAAAAGCCAGCAGAATTTTGATTCACACCCTTGTATGACAAGAGGGCAACTAACTACAGCTAACCACTGTCTCTTAGGTTGCTTTTTGTTTTGTTTATATAGTTGCTTTTTTTGCCATATATCCTCCAACTCTATATTTATTAAAAAGAAATCTTGAAATTCTGTTCATCCTGACTTCAACTCCCCATGTTAAAATCTGAGGCTAATGCTCAGGAACTGACATTTTGTGGTGCTGAGATTGTGTCCGTGGCTTCTCGGATGCTAAGGAGGTACACTACCAACCAATTACATACTTAGTCAAGAAAACCCCTCTTCAAGTTTCAGGCCCCTATAAAAAGTACAACAGCTTGGAACTCATGGATGTCAGGAACACTTATCAAAATCATAGAAAAAAAATTCAGATTAGCAGCTTAAGTCGGTGCTTCAGTCTCACCAGAGTTTGCTTCATTTATAAAGATAAGTGAAATGATGCCCAATGATATTCTGATATATTTATATATTGGTCCTAACCCAATTCTCATCAGAAAGGCTTCATCTAGCAACTGATGGAAACAGATACAGAGAACCACAGCCAAGCATCAAGAAGAGTTTGGGAAATCCTTCACAAGAAAGAGAGAAAGGAATGTAGGATCCAGAGGGGTCAAGGACACCACAGGAAAATCCAGAGGGTCAACAAACCCAGGTCATATTGCTCACAGAGACTGAACCAAAATCAAGAACCTGTAGGAGTCTAGCTTAGGCCCTCTCTATAGATGTTACAATTATATGGCTTAGCTTTTATTTGTTTGTTTGTTTGTTTGTTTGGTTTGGTTTGGGTTTTTTGTGGGTTTTTTGTTTTTGTTTTTGTTGTTATTGTTGTTTTTGCTTTTGCCTGCTCCTGGTTTGTCTAGTGCATAGTTTTGTTGCTACCTGGTATGTCATGTTTGGTTAAAATCCCTGGTAATTTTTTTAAAGGGAAGGTTAAAATCCCTGGTAATTTTTTAAAGGCTTGCAATTTTTTTAAAGGGAAACAAAGGAATGTATGCAATATAATAGGCCCAAAAATGAGATTAGAAAGTACAGAGTCAGAAATAGAGAAGAGATTTTAAAATTGTGGTTCAATGAATAGTATAGAGGAATTTCACACCTGGAAGCAAACTGAAGAAAAGTTGGGGGGGGGGTTTGCCATGACTGATTAAATATTATATGAAGACTGTTAATGCCTCTGAGGCCTGGACAATAGCTGATGAACAGCACATAGATATTCTGTACTGTGAAAAACAAAAGTCAAATTTTGACCATGAACTAAAACTTAAGAAAAAAAAAGAAAACAAAACAAACAAACAAACAAAAAAAACAGGACATCTGGATATTTGTTTACTACTAATGTGTATTTTCAACAGACAACATTTATATTTTCTGAACTGTATGTAGTAGACAATATTGCCTTAATAATTGAATTCTGGAGCAGTTTATATTGAACATTCATTCAAAACATCAGCTTTCCATGAAGATCAGAAATGATTTACTGTTTAGGAAATGGTCTTAATTTTATAGAAACTGTAGTCCTACTGCAGTGAGCAATTGCATGTCCTAGGACATCAAGTCTGAGTACTGCATTTTATGAAGGATATTGGTTAATAAGTTGCTGGCCTTTCATGAGAAAAAATTAAAAATAAGCATAAAGATATAGTTGGCAGTCCATTATACATAGTTAAATTGTAATAAATAACTAGTATGCAAAAAGTTCACTCAGCCAGAAGGATAGTTAGCAAATAGGGTTGGAAGAAAGAGTTATTATGCAATAACATAAATATTGACTCCTAGATACAATTTTAAATATGATGCCAATATATCAAATGTTAGTTAATTAGCAATTTTTCAGAATATATATTGTGGCAGATGTGTTTAATCCCCATACGCAAATATCCAAGGGAAACCGGGCAGTGGTGGCACATGCCTTTAGTCCCAGCACATTGGAGGCAGAGACAAGCGAATTTCTGAGTTTGAGGCCAGCCTGGTCTACAGAATGAGTTCCAGGACAGCCAGGGCTACACAGAGAAACCCTGTCTCAAAAAACAAACAAACAAACAAACAAACAAACAAAAAAAAACCAAACAACAACAACACAGTATTCAAGGCAAGAACGATACAAGTTGGACTATTTGGAAAGTGTAATTATATCCTGACTCAAATTTGGACAAAAAAAATAATATACTCAATTCCAAATCATATACTAGACTAAGAAGAAATTCCCAGTTATTTAACCCAGTTATTTAACCATAAAGCAATGTTTATATATCTATATAGATTTATGTTTACATGTGTCATGCAGCATTCAAAACAACTTCATTTTCATTGTAAGAGGAGCTAAAATTACAATTGTTCCATTTTATGGATGGAAAATAATCCATTTGCATAAACAACTCAAGGAGAAATGGGATATTAATTTGTATTTAATCAGGAGTTAATTATCTAGTTAATTAAAATTTTAATAAATATAAATAATTTAGAACATTTATGTTGCAATACAAATCCTCAAGTTTCAAATTCTGGCCTTAGAAAAGTTAATGGTAATGAAGATTTGATTCAGAGGGTCTGCAGTTGAGAATTTCTTTAATACTTTCAAGTTTGTGTTCAAATCTATTTTACCCAAGCATTAATAATAGACTGTCTTTTGAGCTCTAATTTTTTCCTCAATCTGTATTTTTTGTTCTTGCTATATTGCATAAATCAAAATAGATGCTCAAATATTCTTGAATTATACTCCTGACAATTCTTTATATCTTTCATATATTTAGTAGGCTAAATGGTGTTGTTTTACCTAGTTACCAGAGTTGATTGACTAAAGACAGCTCAAAAAAATTCTTTGGCATTTCACATCATCAAAATTTCAGAAGCTATAGGGATGATCTAAAATCAGAACAGAGATAAGCTCCTCATGAGGAACATTTTGTATCAGTTTGTGTATTAACAAATGTTGTCCTTGTATGCTTTTCTTCATAGGGATCTCCCAGTAATGGCCTCTACACAGTTACCCCTTTCATTGTAAAGTTTCAGATTCTTAAAGATGTGCTTGAAGGGAAGATGATATACTCATGCCTCTGATCAATAGTGGCAACCAGAATAAAATTTGAAGCTTAAGTTATGACATGATCTTCCCTACCAAGTGATCCATCGTCCTGTATCAGGTTGAACTGGAAGTTTTAGAGTGGTCATCAAAGCCAGGATGTGTTTTCTGGAATTTCATCTTTTATGTTCCTCTCTGCCTTACACTGGCTTCTTAGTTATCATCTTATGAACCTAAATACAAATGTCTTTTACTTACTTCTGTGCTTGCAATGTCTTTTAGATAATTCTGTGGTTTTAATGTTTGTGCCCTTCAAAATTTAGTAAGCACTGTGATTCAATTCAGAAAAGGGACATTAAGGAATAAATAAAGCCATCTTTTTTCTTTGCCCTGTACTTAAAGTTTACAAATGGAAATACTAAAATGTATATTATTTATTGATGGTTGTACAAGTCCATAATAATGTAAAGTAACAATTTCTCTTTTAGACACCAATGCTGTTTTAGTAGTTTTCATTGTGTTAAAAAAAAAGCATGTCTAAGAAAACTTAGAATAAGGCATTTATTTGGTATTATTGTCATAGAGAATTAGTCTTTGATGGTGGACCAGAGAAAGCATTTGACAAGCATAGTGGCTATAGTAGTAGCTGAAAGTTCATATCTTAAACCACAAGCATGAAGAAAAAAGAGAGACAAAAATTCACATATTAACATTGTCAAAGCCATCATATCATCTACAAATAGTGATATTTTGTCTTCTTTACCACTTTGTATCTGTTTGACCTCCTTTTGTTGTCTAGTTACTGTGGCTAGGATTTTGAGTACTATACTAATTAGGTAGGGAGAGAGTGGCAGCCTCATATAGTCCCTGATTTTAGTGGGATTGCTTCAAGTTTCTCTTAATTTAGTTTGATGAAGGCTACTGATTTGCTGTACATTGCTTTTGCTATGTTTATGTATGAGCCTTGAATTCCTGATCTTTCCATGACTTTTATCATGAAGGGGTGTTGGATTTTTGACAAATGCTTTCTCAGCATCTAATGAGATAATCATGTGGATTTTTCATTGAGTTTGTTTATACAGTAAATTACAGTGATGTATTTCCATATGTTGAACCATCTATGCATCCCTGGGATGAAGCTTACTTTTTCGGATGATAGTACACATAAGTGACCCCAAAAATTCCACCAGAGAACTCCTAAGCCTGATAAACAGCTTCAGCAAAGTAGCTGATATAACATTAACTCAAAAAATCAATAGCCTTCCTCCACTCAAAATATAAAGCTGAGAAAGAAATTAGAGAAATGAAACCTTTCACAATAATCACAAATAATATGAAATACCTTGGTGTGACTCTATCTAAGCAAGTGAAAGATCAGCATAACAAGAACTTCAAGTCTCTGAAGAAAAAAATCAGATCTCAGAAGATGGGAGAGAACTCCCATGCTCATAGATTGGCATGATTAATATAGTAAGAATGGCCATCTTGTAGAAAGCAATCTACAGATTCGATGCAATCCTCATCAAAATTCCAACTCAATTCTTCATAGAGTTAGAAAGAGCAATTTGCAAAATATTTGCAATGACATAAAACCCAGGATAGCCAAAACTATTCTCATCAATAAAAGAATTTCTGGGGAAATCACCATCCTTGACCTCAAGCTATATTACAGAGCAATAGTGATTAAAAAAAAAAAAAAAAAAAGTATGGTCTTGGCATAGAGACAGGCAGATTGATCAATAGAATAGAATTAAAGACCCAGAAATGAACCCACTCACCTATGGTCACTTGATCTTTGACAAAGGAGCTAAAACCATCCAGTGAGAAAAAAGTGTTTTCAACAAATTGTGTGGGTTCAACTGGCAATCGGTGTATAAAAGAATGCAAATCAATCTATTCTTATCTCCTTATACAAAACTCAAGCCCAAGTTGATCAAGGACCCCCACATAAAACCAAATACACTGAAACCAATAGAAGAGAAAGTGGGAAAAACCCTTGAACACATAGGCACAAAGAAAATTTTCCTGACATTGCTGAAAGGACCCTGATATAGCTGTCTCCTGGGAAGCTTTGACAGTTCCTGACAAACACAGAAGTAGATGCTCACAATCATTTATATGGCAGTACACAGGGTCCCCAATGTAGGAGCTAGAGAGAGTACCCAAGAGTTGTAGGGGTCTGCAACCCTATAGATGGAACAACAATATGAACTAATCAGAACCCCCAGAGCTCATGTCTCTAGCTGCATATGTATTAGAAGATGGCCTAGTTGGCCATTATTCGGGAAGAAAGGCCCTTGGTCTAGAAATGTTTATAGGCCCCAGTACAGGGGAATGCCAGGGCCAAGTAGCGGGAGAGGGAGGGTGGGGGAGCAGGGCGGGGGGGGTGAGGATATAGGGGACTTTTGGATAACACTTGAAATGTAAATGAAGAAACTCTCTAATAATAAAAAAAAAGGAAAAAAAAAACATTACTACTTAAAAAATAAATAAATAACATCACTGGCTTATGTTCTAAGATCAAGACTCAACAAATGGGACCTCATAAAATTGTAAAGCTTCTGTAAGGCAACAGACACTGTCAATAGGAAAAAACTGCAACAAATTGGTAAAATATATTTACCAGTCCTACATCTGATACAGGACTAATCCAATATATGCAAAGAACTTAAGAAGTTAGATTCCAGGCAATCAAATAATCCTATCAAAAATTAAGGTACAGAGCTAAACAAAGGATTCTCAACTGAGGAATCTCAAATGGCTAAGAGGCACCTAAAGAAATATTCAACATCCTTAGTCATCAGGGAAATACAAATGAAAAAAACCTCTGAGATTCTACTTTATACCAGTCAGAATGGCTAAGACCAAAACCTCAGGTGACCAGAGATGCTAACGAGAATGTGGAGAAAGAGGAACATTTCTCCACTGTGGGTTGTATTGCAAGCTGGTACAAATACTCTGGAAATCAGTCTGGTGGTTCCTCAGAAATTTGGACATAGTATTGTCCTGAGGACCCAGCTTTACCATTCATGGGCATATACTCAAAGATGCTCCAGTGTATAACAAGGACACATGCCCAACTATGTTCATAGCAACCTTATTTATAATAGCCAGAAACTAGAAAGAACCCAAATGTCCTTCAACAGAGGAATGGATACAGAAAATGTGGTACATTTACTCAATGGAGTACTACTCAACTTTTAAAAAATGACTTCATGAAATTGTTTGGTAAATAGATGGAACTATAAAATATCACCCTGTGTGAGGTAACCCAAGCACAAAAGAACACACATTGTATACACTCACTGATAAGTGGATATTAGCTCAAAAATGTGGAATGCGCAAGATACAATTCATGGATGACCACATGAAGCTCAATAAGAAGGAAGAGTAAACTGTGGTTGCTTCAGTCCTTCTTAGAATGGGGAACAAGATACTCAAGAGAGGAAATACAGTAACAAAGTATGCAGCAGAGCCTGAAGAAAAAGCCACCCAGAGATCTCACCTCATGGTGAGATCCATTCTATATACAGTCACCAAACCCAGACACTATTGTGGAGACAAAAAAGTGCTTACTGACAGCAGCCTGATAAGGCTGTCTCCTGAGAGGCTCTGCCAGAGCCTGACAAATACAGAGGCAGATTCTCACACCCAACTATTGAACTAAGCACAGTGTCCACAATGGACAAGTTAGAGAAAGGACTGAGGAGTTGAAGGGGTTTTCATCCCCATAGAAAGAACAACAGTATCAACCAACCAGACCCCCCAGATCTCTCAGGGACTAAACCACCAACCAAAGAGTGCAAGTAGAGTGACCGATGTCTCCAGCCCCATATGTATCAGAGGATAGCCTAGTCAGGCATCAATGGGAGGAGAGACTCTTGTTTCTGTGAAGGCTTGATATCTGTCCCAGTGTAGAGGAATGCCAGGGTGGGGAGGAAGGAGTCAGTGAGTGGGTTGAGAAACAGCCTTCTAGAAGCAGATGGTGGGGGGATGGGGTAGGGTGTTTCAGGGGCTGGAGGAACAGGGAAAGAGATATCATTTGAAGTGTAAATAAAGAAAATATCCAATAAAAATAAAATAATAATAAAATCTCAAAGCTTGCCCCCAGTGGCATTCTTGTTTCAGGGACACAGTGCATTCTAAATCTATGCAAAAAGTGACTACAGCTGGGGACCATGTCATTAGAAGCCCACGAAGCATCTATATGTTAAACGTTAACTATCAGCATAAAAAGACATACTTCTGAAGGAATAACTCAATAATGATGACTCAAATTGTAAAATGTAATAAATCTTATGTTAACTATTATATAGTATTATTATTTTACATATTTATATAATTGTATTTTAATATAAATTTACTATTGTTTTTATACATTTGCAAAAAATTGTAGACATCATATCATTTAATATTTTTCACCATATTCAATACTTCACTGAAAGAATGAGTAAATGTAGATGTGTAGTTTATTAATTTATCACAACATATATATTATAGAATTGAATATTACACAGAGAGCTCGTTTATCTTTGAAAAGTTATTGAGGTTAGCAACACTGAAAAGCTTAAACTTTTTGGTCTCTCTAGAGCCATATTTCACAGTATCATATATTTTAAATATCAAGAATCCACTACTTTTACCAAAGTAATTAAAGAAAATAGTTATTCTAAGTATTTACATAGAAACATTTTCTAAGCATCAGTGATTCTAATGTTTTTTTTAATGGTTTAATTATTTTGAATTGTAACAATCACTTCTTTGTTTCACATTAACAGTTTCATTTGGGGATCAAAACCTTTCACAAATATTAAAATATCTAAGTTTTTAGGTTTCATATACTGTGAAATAAGTACAAGTTTCTAGTTCTTAAAACAGTCTTTCAACCTGCTTTTGTGTCAGCTCCTTGTTGCTTTTAAGACCCACCACATCTAAATCTCTGTGGCCAAGGAAAATCAAACCATGGAGAATTATTAATGAAGGGAGGGGATCAATATGCTTTCCTGTGAATAAAGAATTTAACATTGATCTCTGTGGGTTTTATTTCCTTCCCTCCCTCCATTTACATGATCTCTGGCTCATTTCTAGACAATTTATATTGAATTGTTTGAAGCTCATTAAAAAAGCTTTAACATTAGGGTCATACTTTCCTTGAATGCTTAGTAGGTGGAAGGGTAAAGAGCTAAATCCATAATCCTCCCAAACCTTTAGTTATGTTACCTGTCATGGCAAAGGGTTTTGTGTATGGAATCTACCAAAAACATAAACTCAAAATGGATCCTACCACAAAGAGGAGAGAAAGCCGAAGCCAGGGAACATGTGATGTAAGCAGAAGAAAGAAAAAGACAGCAATATTTTAAAATTTGAAAGAGATGGGCTTGAAGATGGAGAAAGTATGTGGAAACTTCAAAAAGGGGTAAACAGCATGTATGAAACTGCAGTTAGCCTGTAGTCTATGTAGACTCTTAGGAAAAGAATAGAGAAATTGTTGTCCAGAAGCAGACGCGGTGTTTTTCTTTTTATCATAGAAGACTCACTGTTGTAGCAAAGACTGCCTTGAATATAAGTTAATCCTGTTTCAGCCTCATGTGTCCTAGTATTATAGGCATGAACCACCATGTCGTTATGATAGATTTTGATAAAAGAGGAATTAAACAATTTCAAGACATAATTATTTTTACTCTCTAGGAAAATGTGGCTTATAAAATTTGCTCTAGCTGTGACAGAAGAGGAAGCTTGGTAGAAAGAATGATATCATTAACAAAATGTATTTATTTCTTTTGCCAAACAAACTTTACATTTTTTCATTCATTTTTTATTTCATTTTAGAGTAAAACTGTAATGTTAGAGGTGGGATAGGATTTGGAGTCATTGATTGTCTAAGCAGCCTTTGTAAAGAAAGACTGTGGGGCTTAAAACCTGTGGATTTTAAAGAAAATAATTTGGAGGTCCTAAATTCGATATGACACAAAAGAACGCATGAGAGAAGAATTAATAATTTTAAATATTTGATAAAAGCACACTAAGCATTTAAACTTCCTGCACATTTCTGTAAACGAGTCGATTTCTGTGACTCGCAGTTTAGAACATGGTCATTAGATCTCAAGGCAGTTCTGCTCTTCAGTAAGTTAGAGTCTATTTTTGCTCCAGCTCTCACGCCTTAGGGTGGCCATCCAACTGCATCCAGAACATCTGTAGCCCAGATCTCCACGGAGGATAAACAGCAGGGCAGGGCCAGCAGAAACCATGCCAGATGTGCAGTAATTATTGTATTTGCAGGGAATTTGCTTCTCTGTACTTTGTCAGGCTTCACACTTTTTAAACATCTGATAAAAAATGTGGTGCTTCGTTTAGGGTTGCTGGCAGCATGAGAATCCTCCGTCAGTGTATAAATCTCAAAAAGAAACTTGGAAAATAGCAGATTGTTAGACAGAGTTTAGCTCCAAATCGATTCATAAAAAGTGCTAAGAAGGACTGGTGGCAAGCTTTCCCAGGTTTGTGTTTTAAATCACTGTTCATACTTATGAGGACAGGGAGATAATTTTTAGCATAAAGCACAGAAAATACGATCCAATTTAGTTTCATTTCAAACTCTTCAACAGTACTGGAAGCAATCATATAAAGATGCATTAAAGAACCCAAACCTTTAGTGTCTATAAAGTATTAATATTAAAATGTATGAAGGAGGTAGAGAGACCAGTGTATGCATAAAGCAATGTCAGGATAATATAAATTTATACTTATGACGAATTCACTTGTTTTAAGGTGAAAACTATTTCTGTTTTATCTAGAGATTCTCAAGGGCAATATTCCCGGGAAAACCTGTCAAGCACGTTTACTTTACATAAACACCAAGGGCAACCTTTCCCTGACTGCCTTACTGCTTCATCCTCGTAGCCTCAATGGTTCAAGGAATTCTTTAGTAATTATGAGGTGGAAATAACTATAAAAAGTAAATAAATACAAAGAAGAGAGAACGTTTTTTGAGGAAACATGCTGATGACCAGATAGACCTCACTGTTACTTGTGTGCACATATAATAATAAATATCCATTAATTTATACCTTAATTTATTAACAAGGATTTTGCTACTTATTTTTCTCTCATTCTTTCTCACTCATTCTCTCTCATTCTTGATTTTTTCCTCTCTCTTCCTCCTTTCCTCTTTTTTCTTTTCACACACACTCTTCTTTTTGTCTGTCTCTAACTCTGTTTCTGTCTCTCTGTCACTCTGTCTTTCTCACTGACTCTCTCTCTGTGTTTTCCTCTCCACTTGCCTCTTTTTCTATTTCTCTTTTTCATTTCTTCTCAGTATCTATCTATCTATCTATCTATCTATCTATCTATCTATCTATCTATCTATCTCTATTATCATCTCCATGCCTACCTATCTCTATCTGTCTCTGTCTCTCTGTCTCAAATGAATAGATATGCTGGCAAGTATGTATGGGTAAGTGTGGAAGTTAGATCTCTCTTGGTGGTTCTTATTTGTTTTTTTATATTGTTTTTAAAAGAGAGACAGTCACTGGAAACTGGGGATTGCCATTTATATTAGTCTTTTGCATAGTATTTTCCAGGGATTCACATACCTCTGCACCGCTCAAGTATTAGGCAAGTAGTCTCATACTACAGCACTCAGTTCCTTGCATTAGTAAACAATAGCTCAAACATCTATGAAAATGGTTAAAAATGACCTTGCATGTGTTTGTTTAAAAGTTTGAATTCCATCTTTAAGATGAATATAGAAAGAAATATAGGCAAAAATATAAATAAAAATAAAAATTAAATAAATTATCTCTTGCTGAATAGTAGGAATCAAAAGATATACATTTTGGATGATTTTCCTTTCTTTATGTATATTCCTATACTCTAATATTGTAATGACCTTCCCTCTGTATTAATTCATGTGTTTAATGAGATTTATTATAGTAGATATCATTAAAGAATATATGTGTTCACAATCTATAGTTTTCTTTGTCCAAGGGTAAAATATAAATTATAACTTCTATATTTTTGAATACTGAATGAACTTAACCTTAATTAAATGCTGAAAATTTGGAGATAGACTAATTTAGCATTCAATAGATTAATGACAAGGATAATCCCCTTGATACTGCATTCATCTTAATGATCTTTATAGAATGTACTGCTGCTCTATGATGTTGCATAGTAAAACTGTTTGACACTAATTCAGTTGTTATCATCTTCATTTGATCAAAAAATTACGAAAACGTTAATAAGCATATCGTGTATATATACTGTAGACACTATTCACTTATTCAACATTTTTGGTTGTTTGTTTTTAGTTTGGCAATGTGTATATTTATAACTGTTTGACCAAACTATAAAACACTGAAGTGACATCATTCTCTCCTGACTTTTGGTGTTCCGGGACAAGAACCACCATTGACTTTTGCTTGATCCCAACCATAGGGGTCACACTTTGTATTATTAGTCTTGTGTTGCTGTGGGGAGATCTCATGATCAAGGCTACTCACAAAATAAAACATTTAATTAGGGCTTTCTTACAATTGGAGAGAATTAGTCTGTAATCCTAATAGAATGGTGATAGCAGGCAGGCAGGCAGGTATGACATTAGAGCAATAACAAACACCTTGTATCATGATTGAGTCAGGATAGAGTGACAAAGTTTGACCTGGCTATGCTTTTGAAGCCTCAAAGCCTAGCGCTGGTATTATACCTCCTCCACAAATGCCACACCTACTAATGCTCCTCAAACAGTTCCACTAACTGGTATTAAACATCTAAATATATGAGCATTTGGAGCCCAAGCTCATTCAAACCACAACATGCATCAATGACACCTGTTTTAAAGATTATATTATTTTTCTTAAAGATTATTATGGTTATTACAAATTTCATTTTTTAATTTGCCGATATTTTTGCTAAAAATATTAACAAATAAATTTCAAAATATAATATATATTATAGAATACACTATAAGAAAATGCACACATAAGAAATGATATGACTTTTAAATATATTAGTAAACCAAGTATATATATTTTCCTAACAAAATATAAGTATAGTGACAAATGACATATGTCAAGGTAATGATTATTTTTAATGGTATATAAAGAAAAAACATTGGAATTTTGTCTGATTCTTCTTTATATCATAATCTTTAGTGAATCTTAATTTTGAATATTAAAGAATTTAGAAACTTATTTACCAGAAATTATTTTTACAGTAAATTCTATTGTGATGTCAATAATATTAAGAAGCACAAGCCATCCTCAAAGGTGACTTTCTCAATGTAGGTCTTTGTTTTCAACAAGAGAAAAGAGATATATAGAAAATATGTGTCTTGTGTGAGGCTATGCCAGTGCGTGGCAAATACAGGAGTGAATGCTCACAGTCATCTATTGGATGGATCACAGGGCCCCCAATGGAGGAGCTAGAGAAAGTACCCAAGTAGGTGAAGAAGTCTGCAACCCTATAGGTGGAACAACAATATGAATTAACCAGTACCCCCAGAGCTCATGTCTCTAGTGCCTATGTAGCAGAAGATGGTCTAGTCAGCCATGATTGAGAAGAAAGACCCCTTGGTCATGCAAACTTTATATGCCCCAGTACAGGGGAACACAAGGGCCAAGAAGTGGGAGTGGGTGGGTAGGGGAGCAGCGCAGTGAGGAGGGTATAGGGGACTTTTGTGATAGCATTTGAAATGTAAATGAAGAACATATCTAATAAAAAATTGAAGGAGAAAAAGAAAATATGTGACTGTGAAAGTTCAAATCCATCAAAATTCCAAAGGCTATGCTCTTCTTTTGTGCAACATACAACATTTACATCTAAGTAACTATGAATTGGCATAGCTTAGACAAAGTAGAGCATGTGAAAAACTCAATAGTTAGGATAATGTTCCTGGGCAAAATAAGAGGAAGATGGTTCTAACATTCATGGAACTTACAAATCCATTGCTATTTGTTGATGCTACTAAAATAATAATACACACAGGAAAGATGAATATGAAAAAATGTATCAAATTACAACAACCAAATTGTAACTTTATATCCTGTATAGTACGATTGCTTGATTAAACTGTACGAGTTAATAGTTGGGGGAGGAAGGGCTAGAGTTTTTATATCATCACTTAGTTTGGTTGACATGTCTTAACGTTTTCATTTGCTGTGAATATAATAGACTATGTTAGAAATATTAAAATGTGAAAGGGATTTAGGCTATAGTGTCGTAAAATGAGAAAGGGAAAATATGAACAGGGATGATTAAATAGGGTATATCATCGGAGGACAGGACAGAAGATGGAATATGGAAAGGTATAACTAACCTTTAAGTATAACTGACAAAGCCATATGAAAATCTACTATTGGAGATATTTCCTAAACATGCATAATAAAAAGAGTTTAAAATTGAGTTGAACGATATCAAGGCACATCATATCATATACTAAAAATCATATACTATCAAATAAAAATCACAATATAAGAAATACATTATTTCTTTTGAATTTTTACCCAAAGGAATCCCACAGGCCCAAGTATATTGCAGAGTACAATGTGGCTGTTTACCTCCAGAATTTGATTAAAAACAAGTCTGGTTTAACCCACTCATTTTGTTTCCAAAATACAGATAATGCCTTCAGAAAAACAAAACTTCCTCTTCCGTTTCTACTTCTGCACTCAATAAACTACTCATACAGAATTCGCCAAATTTTCCATAAGTTTGGGCAATACACCTTTTTCATGACCTATTTGTATTTATTTATTTTAATATTTCTCCAAAACTATTGAGAAACCTCCTGAAATGCCCTGGGTATAGAATAAGACATATCTGTTTAGTACATAAATCAATGGGATGTTCTCCTTTCTTTTATAAATTAATACTCACCGTTTGCAATGCTATGGCCTTCTTGTTGCAATGTTAGACTACTTATTAAAGACATTTTTCCTTAAAATTAGATGATTTAATTGTCAAAAAAAAAAATAGAAAGAAGACCTAATGTGATCCACAAAACTTTGAAGTCTTGAGGAACTTTAGCTTTTCAATGGTCATCTCATATTGGTTGTACAGAAATAAATTCAAAATTGTCCTTAAATAAGTTTCCTATTCTACTATAATTATTCTGTAAAAACTAGGAAAGGTAACAGAAAGTTACTGACTGAGAATGTTTACTGTGCCTTATTGTGTCTAGATTTTTTTTTCTTTTATCCTTATCCACAGATGAGTCTGACATTGACAACAAAATCGCTACTACATTCCTTTGTAAGTACAGGTTACATACATCTGTAACTTTTAGAGCCTTTGTGATGTTTCTTCAGAGTACCTTCTGAAGTCAAAGGTCACCCAGAATAAAGATGAAATCAGTGGATGGACTCAGTAGGAAGCAATTGCACACAGTGAGTTGAATTATACTGAAAGAACAATCTTGGGAAGATGGATAGTTACTTGAGTCAAGCTGACCCACTGTGAAAAAGTCAAGTGACCATAAACAAAAGCTTAATATCCCAGGAATTTCAGTGTTTTACATTCTCAGTAAAACATCTAGCTATTAGTTCATTATCATGGCTAACTATTTTATTTCCAATCTACTCCCAATGAAAACATACTTGTCAGACATATAGGAGATAACAGTCCTTCTTTTCAAGCCTCTCACAAGTATATTTATGAATACTTTTGTAGTACTTGTAATTTTTCAGCATGACCAAATAACTGGGAATTTTTAAATCCTGGTGTTGAATGGCCCGGTGAGTTAGGAAATACGTATTTTCTTTATCTGTAATACAGAATTTATGTCCATATAAGAAATTAAGTATAAATAAGTAAAAATTAAGTAAAAATAAGTAAAAATAAGTATAAATAAGAAAATGTAGTAATCCACAAGAGGCTCTAGAAAGCTTCAAAGGCTTCATAAAAAATATAAGGACCAAATTTTTCAATTAGCTGATAACATAAGAATTTTGAGTTTTTCCATGAGACATTCAATGCGAACCTAAAGGGCTTTCATTATTATACAGCAAATAATTCACACTATGAAAATCCTTTACATGAATTAGAGAATTTCCTGAGAGGTGTAAAGTGGCAATGGCAATAATAGTGCATAATGTCAGCACAGCTATAAGATGGAAGTGTGTATTATTCTCCTTTTATAAGTGTCAGAACATTTTACCTTTACAATATGCTGTAAATAGATATTTTAAAGCATTGTAAAATAATTTTAATTAACACTATCATGATTCCTCCTCAGTGTTCCATACCTAAGATATTTAAACCATCAATAATTTATGACATAAACTGACATATTTAATGAAATACTTCCAATATCAATATACTTCAGTATGTTTTAGTCATCAAACTATGTACTTATTTTTTCTTCCCTAAAATACTATAATGAATTTGATTTTACAAAAACTCAAGTAAAGCTTACTTTAAAAGATTTGAGCACAGGAAATACAGTTGAACATCATTATGAAATCACTTGAACATTTTAAAAGCAAATAAAAATAAAACATAACAGATTTGTTAATTTATTCATTGATTTTATTGGAATATTTTCTTTTTTATTTATCATCAAACATTTATTTATAAAATGAAGAGTTGTTATATATTTATATTTAATTTTACATTTGTAATGAATAAATTTTATTATTTGACTATTTCAAACATGCACAATGTATATAATAAATTCCCTCCCTATAATTCCTTTTCCACACCTTGACTAGCAATCATTCTTTTTTTAATTTTTTATTAGATATTTTCTTAATTTACATTACAAATGCTATCCCAAAAGTTTCCCCTCCCCTCCCCCCGCCCTGCTCCCCTGCCTACCCACTCCCACTTCTTGGCCCTGGCATTCCCCTGTATTGGGGCTTATAAAGATTGCAATACCAAGGGGCCTCTCTTCCCAGTGATGGCCAACAAGGCCATCTTCTTCTACATATGCAGCTAGAGACACGAGCTCTGGGGGTTCTGTTTAGTTCATATTGTTGTTCCTCTTATAGAGTTGCAGACCCCTTCAGCTCCTGGTGTTCTATCTCTAGCTTCTCCAATGTGGGCCCTGTGTTCCATCATATAGATGTCTGTGAGCATCCACTTCTGTATTTGCCAGGCACTGGCATAACCTCATTCGAGACAGCTTTATCTGGGTCCCTTCTGCAAACTCTTGCTGTCCTATGCAATAGTGTTTGAGTTTAGTGACTGATTATGGGATGGATTCCCCATTGGGGTAGTCTCTGGATGGTCCATCTTTCCTCTTAGCTCCAAACTTTGTCTCTGTAACTCAGTTCATGGGTATTTTGTTTCCTATTCAAAGGAGGAATGAAGTATCCGCATTCTGGTCTTCCTTCTTGATTTTCTTGTGTTTTGCAAATTGTATCTTGGGTATTCTAAGTTTCTGGGCTAATCTCCACTTATCAGTGAGCACATGTCCAATGACTTCTTTGTGATTGTGAGTGGTATTCCTGGGTCTTTGTTAGATCTATTTCTAATTTTCTGAGAAACCTTCAGATTGACCTCCAGAGTGGTTGTACCAGTTTGCAATCCCACCAGAAATGGAGGAGTGTCCTCTTTCTCCACATCTTCTCCAACATGTGTTGTCACCTGAGGTTTTGATCTTAGCCATTCTGATTGGTGTAAAGTGTAATCTCAAGGTTGTTTTGATTTGCATTTCTCTGATCACTAAAGACTTTGAACATTTCTGTAGGTGTTTCTCAGACATTCAATATTCCTCTGATGTGAATTCTTGATTTAGTTTTATACCCTATTTTTGATTGGGTTGTTTGTTTTTTTGGTAGTTAGCTTCTTGAATTCTTTATATATTTTAGAGATTAGCCCTTGATTGGATGTGGGATTAGTAAAGATTTTTTCTCAATCTGTAGGTTGCTGATTTGTCTTATCGACTATGTCCTTTGCCTTTCAGAAGCTTTCCAGTTTCATGAGGTCCCATTTATCAATTTTTGATCTTAGAGCCTGAGCTATTGGAGTTCTGTGTAGGAAATTTCCCCCTGTGCCAACGAGTTCAAGGCTCTTTCACATACTCTCTTCTGTTAAATTCAATGTATCTGGTTTTATGTTGAGGTCCTTGATCCACTTGGACTTGAGCTTTGTGCAAGGGGACAAATATGGGTTTATTTCTATTTTTATACATACAGACAGCCAGTCAGACTAGCACTATTGATTGAAGATGTTCTCTTTTTTTCATTGTATATTTTTGGCTTCTTTGTCAAAGATCAAGTGTGTGTAAACATGCAGTTTTATTTCTGGGTCTTTGATTTTATTCCATTGATCATCTTGTCGTTTTCTGTACCAATACCATGAAGGGTTTATCATCTTTGCTCTGTAGAAAAGTTTGAGGACAAAGATGGTGATTTCCCCAGCCATTCTTTTATTGTTAAGAATTATTTTTGCTATTCTGGGTATTTTGCCTTTCCAGATGAAGTTGAGACTTGCTTTTTCCATGTCTTTGAAGATTTTGATGGAAATTTCATTGAATCTATAGATTCCCCTTGGTAGGATGGCCATTATTACTATGTTAATTCTGCCCATCCATGAGTATGAGAGATCTCTCGATTTTCTGAGATCTTCTTTGATTTCTTTCTTGAAAGACTTGAAGTTATTATACAGATTTTTCATTATTTGGTTAGATTTACCCCAAGATATTTTATAATATTTGTTGCTATTGTGAAAGGAGTCATTTCCCTAATTTCTTTCTCATCGTGTTTATCAATTGTATAAAGGATTTACTTGAGTTAATTTTATACCCGGTCACTTTGCTGAAGTTATTTATCAGCTGGAGAAAAATCCCGGGTAGAAGTTTTGGAGTTGCTTATGTATAGTATCAAATCATCTGCAAATAATGATGATTATTTCTTCTTTGCCAATTCGTATCCACTTGATCTCTTCTTGTCTTATTAGTTGAGCTAGCACTTTGAGATCTATATTGAATAGATATGGGGAGAGTGGACATCCTTGTCTTGTCCCTGATTTTAGTAGCATTGCTTCAAGTATTTCTCCATTTATTTTGCCAGAACCTGAAACAACCCAGATGTCCCATGACAGAAGAATGGATACGGAAAATGTGGTTCATTTACACAATGGAAATCTACTCAGCTATTAAGAATGAGGACATGCAGGGTTTTGCAGGCAAATGGATGGAATTAGAAAATAGCATCCTGAATGAGGGAACTCAGACCCCAAAAGACATGCACTGTTTGTACTCACTAATAAAGTTGATCTTAGACAAAGAAAAAAAAAAACTGTAGAATACACAGTCCACAGAACTAAAAACGTTCAAAAAGCTGAAGGGCCAAAGCCAGGATGATTCAGTCTCAATTGCAAGGGTGATAAAAGCAACCAAAAGTGGGGCTGGAAGGAAAAGGGACAAGGGGAAAGGAGGGAAACATGATCTGATATGGGTGGGAGAAAAGGACTGAATCCATGAGGAACAGCAGAAAAAAGGGACACAAGCAACCTCAGGAGGGGGGAGTTTGGGAGTCCCTCAAGAATGTACCAGAGATCTGGAAGGTGAGAGATTCTCAGGACTCAAAGGGAGGGACCATAGAAGAAATGCCCTACAGTGGGGAGAGGGAACTTGTAGAGCCCACCTCCCAAAAAATGACAGAAAATCAAGTGAGGATTGGATTGCTATCTTACAGTCAAAACTCTGACCCATAATTGTTCCTGTCTGAAAAACAAAACAAACAAACAAACAAACAAAAAACAAACAGCAAACAAACTGCTGGGATGGAAATGGAGAAGAGCCTGAGAAAAAGAAGGTCCGAAGTGGGATACAGATTAAGGGGAGGCCTCAAGGCCTGATGTTATTACTGAGGCTATGGACTGCTTAACAAATAGGAACCTTTCATGACTACAGTCAGAAAGACCCAACAACCAGCTGAGTCAGATGCAAAGACTTGTACCCAACCAATAGACAGAAGCTACTGACCCCTGTGGATGAATTAGGGAATAGTTGGAAGAAGTGACCCTGTAGGAGGACCAATAGTCTCCACCTGTACCCCACAGATATCTCAGACACTGGATCACCAACCTGGCAGTACACACCAGCTATTTGAGGCCCACAACACATATACAGCAGAGAGCTTCTGGGTCTGGGTTCAGTCAGAGAAGATCCACCTAACCCTCAAGAGACTAGAGGCCCCAGGGAGTTTAGAGGTTTAGGGGAGTGGAGGGCATACTTGTGGAGACAGTGGGGGGGGGTAGCGGGGAGGAGTTGTGAGATGTGGAACAGTTAGAGGGTGGGCTGAATAAAATTTGGAATGTAAAAATGAAGAAATAGTAATAATTATAGTAATAATATTTGGCAATTTAATTGTTAAAAGAAGTTTCTTTGCTTTCTTTTTTACGTTTTATGAATTTATAATTTATATCATCCACAACACCACAATACTTATCTAAGAAAATACAATAATATTCTAAATTAGTAACTGAAAAAAAACATTAACCATTTTATTATATCAAAAAATATGAACATATTTTGTGCTGGGATAAAGAAATTGAATAAGGTTTTATACAGATACTCAAAATCTTATTGCTTTATGATGTATATAACCTAGATGCATAGTCTGACTCAAAGATTTAAATATGTTACAATTATTTAACCCCATTTTAGGTAAGACAACATCTTATAAAATATAAAATGGCATAGGTTAAAATAAACAAGCGTATTTTTCTTCATTAAAATTAAAGTTTAAACTAAAGAGTTTCACTTCTGTAAGGTAAACAACCTCTTAGCTGAAAAAGTGCTATTTTAGCAGCTGATTAGGGTTATTCTGTTGGTTGTTAGCCAGAAAGAACTAGGGATTAGAGGTAGAGCTTTCTGGACCAGTTTGTACTTGTTTGTATGTCTAGCATACTTCTTTCAAAAATCTAAATGTTTTTAGTGACTTCTGAAGTAGCTGTGACAGAATACAAAGGTAAAAGACATAGTGGAGAAAAAAATATTTATTTTAGCTCACTGTTTCAAAGGCTTCATTGCATGCTCCAATGGGCATGGAATGAACATTGCAATAGCAAATGCTTCACATATAGTG
This sequence comes from Mus minutoides, assembly GCA_902729485.2. Taxonomy (NCBI): domain Eukaryota; kingdom Metazoa; phylum Chordata; class Mammalia; order Rodentia; family Muridae; genus Mus; species Mus minutoides. Next base: position 334,873 of record LR750494.1, on the reverse strand, counting down.
TCATTCACTTCTTGACAGAGGAAGCTGAAAGTAGGCCCATACAGAAAGTTCTCTTGTGAGGCTATGCCAGTGCCTGGCAAATACAGAAGTAGATGCTCACAGTCATCTGTTGTATGGAACACAGGACCCCCAATGGAGGAGCTAAAGAAAGTACCCAAGAAGGTGAAGGGGTCTGCAACCCTATAGGAGGAACAACAATATGAACTAACCAGTACCCCCAAAGCTCGTGTTTCTAGCTTCATATGTAGCAGAAGATGGCCTAGTAGACCATCATTGGGAGGAGAGTCCCTTGGTCTTGCAAAGATTATATGCTCCAGTACAGGGAAATGCCAGGACTAGGAAGCAGAAGTGGGTCGGTTGGGGAGCAGGGCGGGGTGAGTGTATAAGGGACTTTCAGGATAGCATTTGAAATGTAAATGAAGAAAATATCTAATAAAAATTGTTTAACAAAATAGAAAAGAAAAGAAAATTACATCCCCAAGGTACAAGCCATAGTGGTCTACAGCTTCCAACTTATTTATTTATTTATTTATTTATTTATTTATTTGTTTGTTTGTTTGTTTATTTATTTATTTATTTATTTTCTATCATATGTTTTCTTGATTTATATTTCAAATGTTATCCCCTTTCCTGGTTTCCCCTCTGATAATTCCTTATCTTATTCCCTCAAACCCCCATTGCTCACCAACCCACCCACTCCTGCTTTCCTGTTCTGGCATTCCCCTACACTAGGACATCAAGCCTTTATAGGACCAAGGGGGTTTGCAGCCACATAGGAGGAACAACAGTATGAACCAACCAGTACTCCTAGAGCTTCCAGGGACTAAACCACCAACCACACTGCCTTCCTTATGTCTTCTTCCAATGATGCCATCATTTTAAAATGAAGCTATAGTCTATATGTCTCTAAATATATTCTCAAAAATATTTCCTCACCCTTCCCCCAACTGTTATCCACCATTAATCTATTAGGTATTTCTTGATCCAATAAAAAAAAAAATTAGGCATCACCTTGGGTAACGGTGAGGAACTTACAGTTAATACCACACAATATCAGACAATCTGACCAGTCCTTCCCCTTACATCCCCCAAAATGTCTAGGTAAGACACCATCTTCTGCATACTAACCTGGGAATTTAACTTATTGAAAGCACTCATTAAAATGGTTCTAACCATGGAAAGTACATTTGCTGGCCTAAGCAATGTTCTTGTTTATATTATGCTTACCATTGATCCTAAAGGTTCTATGTTTTCAATTATAAAAATAGCATGAATCCAGCTGTCCTTGCTAATTTTTTATTTAAATTAAAACATAATAAATTTACAAAGATCCCACATACTATTTGATCTGGAAGTCAAATATAATTTAGTTTTAGGGCTCTGATCACTCTCAAGGATCAATAAAACATTTCTACATATTTCTGAAAGTTTAATGACCTGAACCATTTATCAGTAAAACAATTCTTACAAGAGCCATTTTGTATCTCAACAAAGTAAATTACTTGGTTCAATTCTTAAAATTATTTCAGAGTAAACCCTAAGTGAGACTATAAGGAGAAACATGCACATTTTAGGTTTGCAGAGAATATGAATCTGACTCATGCAAGAGCTGAGCTATGTTGACTGTATGGTTACAATGATCCCTGGGGGAGCTGTGATACCTACCCTGCTTCAAAACCTTCTACCTACAATGTTTGTTCCCTACAATATGTGTTGGTAAAGGTGGCACAGAACTTGTGGGAATGGCCAGCTGGTACAACCTGAAACCCATACCACAAGATAGAATCCATTCCTGACACTGCCTCAGGAACCAGCAATTAGAGGCTGTAAACCTTAGAAACAGGATAGAACCAAACAAGACTAGGGGGAAAAAAGCAATCAAGCAAGCAAACAAACAAAAAGGTTAATAAAATAAATCCAAATGATATTCTTCTATACCTGTTCAGAGGATCCTACTAGCATAATCATCATCAGAGAAACTCCATCCAGCAACTGATAGGAGCAGTTGGAGAGACTGACAGCCAAACATTATATAGAGCTCTGGGATTCATGTGGAAGAAGGAAGGAGCAATTGTAAGTGCAAAAGGGTTCAAGGACACCATGAGAACATAGCTCATGGAATCAACTTACCAGAGCTCATAATGGCTCACTAAGACTGTACTGACAATCAGGAAGCCTGTATGGGTCTGACATAGGTCCTCTGAAATAAATCTTATATTTGTGCATCTTGCTGTTTCTTTAGGGTTCCTAAAAGTGTGACTGTTTCTGACACTTTTGCCTGTTTTAGAATCCTTTTCCTCCTTCTGGGTTGTCTTGTCTAGCCTTGATATGACAGTATGTGTGTAGTCTTACTATGTAAGTTGTTTTGCCATATTTGATTGATATCCCTGGGAAGTTTGCTTTTTCTAAGTGGAAATGGAGGAGGAGTCTGAATCTTGGGTAGAGGAAAGATAGAGGGGAGAAATTGTGAGGAGAGGAAGGAGTAGAAACTGGGGTCAGGAGTTAATATGTGAAAGAAAAATAAATAAACATGTGATAGATAAATAGATGATAGATAGATAGATAGATAGATAGATAGATAGATAGATAGATAGATGATAGAAGGATAAAGAGACCCTCCAAAATTATTAAGTGAACGCTTTATGCATGGTGCATAGCTAATCCCTCTGTACTGAAATTTTTCATTCTGAATTGAGATAAGATAATTTAAAGACTCATGAACTACTACGTAAATACCATGGGTTTCTACACAAGGTTATATAAACAATAAACCAAAGTTACTTATGTTTGGAGGGAATTCTTCATTCAAATTGCCTAAAAATTAGAAAAAATATATAAATAAAAAATATAATTATATATATACACATATATATAATGAATATATATATATATATATATATATATATATATATATATATATATAATGAATTTGTATTTTCCCTGTTTTGCCATAAGAAGTCATACAACAACCAACAATATATCTCATGTGTGCATTCCCTCAGTACATTCATTCACACAGTATAAGAGAAATTACTTCTTATTTACAGTGCATAGCTTTCCAAGTAAATGACATTTTAAGGTTTCTGCTTCAGGTCTGTCCTCCAGTCTGGGGTTCAAGATTTTGCACAGGCTTCTGTTGATGATGGAGAAGGATTGTAAGACAAAGGCTTTCCTATCCAATACTCTTTGGCAGCTATGGTTGGTGCTTTATCTCAGCAAGCACAGCAATAGAAAAGCAAAGTAAAGTGTTGACCATAATAAAATCATTGTTGGCAATTTAACCAGTACCCCACATGTTGCTGTTGTGTTTCTCTGTAGAGTCCTTTCTAAGCTCTATGCAACCAGGAACACATAAAGAGCTACTTCCAAATGCAATATAGCTGTTTATTTTATGACCTAACTTGTAATTTGTCTTTTCTCATTGGATTTTCCAGAATTTCACCGCTATAATTTTATGACACGTATCTTTAGAACAATGAGGTTTCCAAATCACAAAGCTCAAAACCACACTCTGCTTATAGAACCACATAAATGTCAAGCAACCTTTCTTACTCTGGACATAGCTTATAATGCCCAGTCTTCTACTGAGCCTGAGACAAAACTGCTAGTGTGGGGAAAAGCTACTCATTAGGAAATAGATAGCTGGATGGATTGCGATTAGAAACAGTACATGAGACTATGAAGCAAATATCATATTCAAACCACTGCTTTTTTGGAATATAGTATGAGAGAGTCTAAACAACATGGTGTTTGTACACATGTCATTGTTATGTGCTATTGATTGTGTAATAATTGGCCCTGATGAGAAAGAAGTGGCAATTAATCCCAATGGCTTCACATTATCAGTGCTACCTGGGCAAGGGACAGGGTTTTTTTGTTTGTTTGTTTGTTTTTTTTTTTGTTTGTTTTGTTTTTTGTTTTTTTGTTTTTATCTTTTTTCTTTTGTTTTGTTGTTGTTGTTGTTGTTAAGTACTTGACTCTTACAGATTTTAGAATTTGGATCATATACAACCTATTAATTACTTCTTTTGTAATACAATATATATCATATCTGAAAGTGCTTAAGCCCAAAGAACAAATCGTGATTTTTCATATCTTGTTATAAGTTGGATTTAGAAATTGCTAGTCTTAGCCAGGTGTGGTGGCGCACACCTTTAATCCCAGTACTTGGGAGGGAGAGGCAGGTGGATTTCTGAGTTCGAGGCCAGCCTGGTCTACAATACAAAGTGAGTTCCAGGACAGCCAGGGCAACACAGAGAAACCCTGTCTCGGAAAAAAAAAAAAAAAAAAAAAAAGAAAAGAAAAGAAAAGAAACACTCTGAGAAGTGTTGGAAAATAATAGTTGTGGCGTTTTGAAGAAGATGTGCAATTGTTGACTTGCCTTTTAAGGTACCTTGATCCTGGCCCCTTTTATCACTGATTCTTGTCAAACATGAGAAGAGATGTTTTTCTCTATCACATGTGCTGCCTTGAGAAAGCCTAAAAGCGATGAAGCCTAGTGACTATGGACCTTGAATCCATGATCCAAAAATTTTATAATTTCTTTCTTTATGTTGTTTCCATAGGTATTCTCCAGAGTTAGGATCTCAAAGTAACATATAAAGAAAATTTAATGAAATAAATTCTATGACAAGACCATGATTCTATGATATATAAAGCAAATATGTGTTGCTTTTCTCACTGAAGAACATCAGCAAGCAGAACAAGGTACTCATTGGTAGCCAGTACACTGTTGGCTGTAGTAAGGATATCCTGAACTACAGATGCAGTTGGTATATTGCTATATGGTCATACATTTGTTAATCCTCCTTCATGTGTCATTGTGCCAAGAATTGAAGGATGAGAAGCATATCCTATGCAATGTTTCATGAAATTTTATGTACAGAAATAATTTTGACATTATAATATGAATGTCATTTTATCTCATTTAGGTTTCAGTAGAAATAGTATAAACAGTATATCAGCTTTACAGTACTTTATTTAGCTGTTCTCAATACAGTAGTGTTTTCTCTGTAGATGAAAGAAAATATTTGAGTATTTAAATATTGAGTATATGTTTTACACTTATATAGACAGTAACTCACCAGGTAGGGTCAAAAATCCAGTTGGTTCATGGTGAGATGGACCTCAATCACAACTCTTGTTAAAATATGATTATCATAGACACTTGGTCTTTTATAGAAACTCTGAAAGTGCTTTGGATTGTGATACGTTTGTGTTAGCTCTCTTTCTAAAATCAGGGTCTCTCAAAAAATCAACATATTGCATTTTTCTCAGTTTATGATTATTAAAGAGTATAGACCAGATTTTCATCACTTCTACCTTGTCTCAGAAGCAGTGGAAATTTTTCTGCTATATTTAGAGGCTTTAAAACGTTTTTTCTTTACTGGAAATTCAGTCTTTTCTTAACCAGGTCACTATTGTGATAGATATGTATTTTGGTTTAAATGAGAATCAGTCCACCACAGGTTCATGTATTTGAACACGTGGTCCCAGCTGATGCCATTATTTGATAGAGTTATAGAACATAGTGCCTTTCTGGAGAGAGCATATCAGTAGAGTTGGGCTTTTACAGTTATTACTGTTACACATCTTCATGGTCTCTCCTCATCTCTCGCTCTACCTACTTCTACATCTGTTTGTAGATAAAAGATCATCATACAGTTCCACGCCCTTGGCATTATACATGCCTTCCACAACTTGAATAAAATTCATTCCACAGAAACCATGTGAAAAAAATATGCTTTATTCTTTAAATCATTTTGGTGAGTTTTTTTTTCCCTAACAGCAACAGAAAAGTCACAAATGTACCATTGTAACTGGATGAGTGGCTGTCACGACCATTGAAGCATCCAAGTACTGTCTAATGCTTATCCATTCTTAATATTTTGGGATTATATATAAGCAGCATATTTTTTAAAAATAGTTTTTGAAATTAAAATCTACTTATATAATTTTCCCCTGGACTAGTCACTTTATATCCCACCTGATGTACCACACTCCCTTGCTCTTTTTCAAATTTACAACCTATATTTTGTTATATATAAACACATTTGCATGAACAGTCTCTCTCTCTGCCTCTCTCTCTCTGTCTCTCTCTCTCTGTGTCTTTCTCTCTTCCTCTCTCTGTGACACACACATACACACACACACACACACACACACACACTAACACACATCTCTCTCTCTCTGTCTTTCTCTCTCTCTCTCTCTCTCTCTCTCTCTCTCTCTCTCTCTCTCTCTCTGAAATTCTTAGTTTTCTGTAGTCCTCTGAATAGGTTTAAAGGTTGAAGTCACATGACAGTTCTCCCTTTCATATTAGCATGTTTATTGGTATCACTCTTATTTATGTCTTGCTTAGATACATATGCTGATGATATATTACACGTGTGTCTTCACTGAGAACTCTATGATATGTAATATCACGGTTTGCATTCTGCTCCTATTTCTTAAAATTATTTGGCCTTCTTCCCACTGTGAACCTTAAGCCTTAAGTGCAGGAATTGTACTGTAGATATATCAATAGAGGCTGAGCACCACATGACCATGTGTTCTCTGCACTTTATTCTGTTTATGTTTTCCATAGTGAGCTTTCTATTTTGTAAGGAGATATTTCTTTCATAAGGGGTGAAGCCTATGCTTAGCTGTGATGAATAAAGATAAATAGTCATGTATCATATTCATTTAGTAAACTGGTAGCAGTAAAACAAAGTCAACAAGAGGGAAATCATGGCTGGTACTAAAACCACACCAAATAATCCAGAAATCTTTGATAATCAATACTTGTGTTGCTTAACTGATTGTCTTAATCATAATGATTTATCGTGACCATCTTTACAATTTTTATTTTGTTTCTTGTCTAAAGTCTTAATCCTCCCTCTCAATCTGTTACCCTTTAGACAATTATGCCTCCCTCATTTCTTAATTTTACCTGTCACCTGGCTTTAGAATTGGTAGTTTCTTGTTATATAGGTGCTACAAGAAAGTCCAGCTCCAATATTATTTAATAGTATAGGATTTCATATACCAAATAGCAATCAAGACTCAGTTTTTAAAGGTTTTGTGTGTGTGTGTGTGTGTGTGTGTGTGTATGTGTGTGTATGTTCATGTGTGTTTGTGTGTGTGTGTTTCTTAAATAAAGAATACTTGAGGACCTTCTCAAATTCTTTTGGCTTCACATGAATTTAATTTGCTAGCATGGGAGTTCTTAATCTCCATTCATTGGAATTTGGTAACTTTATCCATTTTTAAATAATAATCATATCAGAGCAGGTAATATTATCTAAGGTTTAATTTTGTTCTTCCATGACTGCTTTCATATATCCAATACTTCCTAAATGTGAAGTGTTACTTATTCAATTGTTCTTCAAACTTGTACAAAGTATGCTACAGTATATTGTAGAACATCCTAGGTTTTGTGTCACGGTTATATACCCTATGATGGTGAAGATTGACTCCGCATTCACTTTTACATTGTATTTCCTTAAACATGCTATACTCAGGAGATATAACTCATTCAGTTGCCGCATATTCACGATGATCAGGCCTTACTATACCTTTGATATCTTGTTCTCTTTTGAATCCTCAGCAAATTTATACATTTATTGGTGGATTCAGTAGATTATATGTGAGCTCTTGGTGCCGCTTACATTCATTTTCTATTTTTTCTCCCCAATTTTACCTTAACTTATTTCTCTGGATGAGAGAAGGCATAATAATCATATCCCAAGCAAAGTAGCCCCACCCTGTAAGAGAACTTACTTGAGGCTTTTGATTAGACCTTACATGAAACTGATTCCTGCACACCAACAAGTGAAGTTGAAAATTTAATTAGGTAGAGTACCACATCCATCTGTCATTATTGAGTAGCTTTAGCTAGGACTAATTTGATGCTTATGGTTTTATGATGTTTGCCCTTTGTTTCTTAAAATGTCAGAGACATTAATGGGACAGCATTTCTTTCCATACTTGTTCTGGCTCAATATCTCACAGATGAATATTTAGCAGATACACAGTATGATAAGAAATGAGTAATAATGTAGTCCGCTCACTAGCAAGAAATTCAACAAAAGTATCCCATCTGCACAATTTACCATGGATAACAAATGTTTTCACATTATCCCTCATGATTAAATATACTCATGACCTACTCTCCCTCTTTATGTCAGGAGAGTACAGACAGACATTGAAACATACTTTGGCCTAGCCTAGGCATATATATTTATTTTTATTTGTTGGCCTGTGAATTTATAATTTTTTTATTAATCTAGAATTAATTTGATAAATTATTGATATAATCTGTTTAACAGAATCATATCAATACACTTTATGCATTATACTCATAGTTTATAGTAGCACTTTTTAATTCATGCAACATTTTTTGGTCATTGTTGCTTTGGATTTTATGTATTTTAAATTCCTATTCTCTTTTCTCTAGTACCTCCCTCATCCTCTCCCTCTAACTCCTTCCCTGTCCCTCCTTACCCTCAAGTTGTTAGCCTTTCATGTTTGATGATCAGTTTAATTGTATTTCTATAAATATGAACACATACATACACATGTATGTGAGATATATATATATATATATATATATATATATATATATATATATATATATGATTTTATTTATTTTTATACACAATTTGTAACCTGCTGAGTCCTGTTTTGTTTTTTGTGTATATATTGCCTTAGGGCTGACCGTTTTTTATTTGATAGCCAATTAAGATGCTCATCCCCAGAAGAGCATAATTCTTTCAGCAGTCATTCCTTGCCTGTAAGTCTTTGTCTAGGGGTATGACCCTGAACATCTCCCCACTTCCATGTTAACATGTCTATTGTTATTGCTAGTTTTCAGGTCTTGCTTTTGCAGCCATTTCTAGGATGAGTGCTTTACAGCAGATGTCTTGTTTTTCTAGCACTTACGATCATTCTGCCTCCTCTTTTGTGTTCTTCTCTGGACCACTGATGCAGGGCTGTGATGTAGATGTATCTCCTGGATCTGAAATTACCCTCACCTGTTGGTTTCTGCATTGTGTTCAATTGTCATTTCATTTGCTGTACACAGAAGCCTCTTTGATAAGATGTGATAATTATATCTATTGATACAGGATAAGATTTAGAATGCAGTTAGAAATCATCTGGCCTACCAATTTAGAAATAGTAAATTCTCTTCTAAAGTTCATGACCACAGCAGCCTCAGAGAGTTAGATAGTTTTGCAATATCAGGCATGGTTTCCCCCTGTAAAACAAAATTTGTGTTCAATGAGACAGGTGAGAGTCACCATCAGCATGAGATTGTCAGTGGTTTTGCCTTTAGACATTTCATACTTCCTTCATTCATTCATTGCTTCCTTCCTTCGCTAGTTTGCATAGTACTTTCTGGGGTCATGATTGTTATACCCTAGGAATCAGACTTTCACTTTTCAGATTATATCCAACAATCTGTATCTGGTGTTCTAAGTGTATGGTGTCTTCAGGAATTTTGTCTACCTGTGAGAGGTGACCAAAGGCCTAGCCATAATTATATTGCTTGGGGACTCATGTGGACTAAACTGATCAAACATTTCAGAGGGGATTTCTTGTGCCTGGAACGGGAAATTTTGTTAATCTATCATTTTGGTGGGGAATATTGTCATACTAGGAATATGACTAGCTTTAAGTCATATATATGTATAATATATATCAATGCCCCCATCCAGAAGTGGCACCAGTGAACCACAACATTGACAAGCACATCAAGACATGTCTAAAGGCAAAACCACTGACAATATCATGCTGTAGGTAACTCTCACCTGTCTCATTGAACACAAGTTTTGTTTTACAGGAGGAAAGCCATGTCTCTGGGGCTGGTGAAGTATATGTATATACTATAGATAGATAGATAGATAGATAGATAGATAGATAGATAGATAGATACATAGATAGAGATAGAGAGATAGAGAGATAGAGAGATAGAGAGATAGATAGATAGAGAGATAGAGAGATAGAGAGATAGATAAAGAGATAGATAGATAAAGAGATAGATATAGAGATACATATATCCACATGTATTACATATAATTTTCATTAAGAAAAATATAATAAGGTATTAGCAGTCCTTGGTGCAAGTCATCTCTCCTTTAGAGTACAGCTCTCATTTAGAGTACCAGTCCTTATTTTTTCCATTTCCTATTTTATGTCACCTATATTCTGCTCTTACCCCAACAATACTCATCCCATTCACTCTATTATACATTAGCTTTTTCTGTGTGTTTATTCTGCCTTGTTTATTCACATCTGAAGACTTGGAACCTGAAACGCATTGCAGGTAGGTAAGAACATGCAGAGGTTTTTTTCTGGGTTGAAGTAATGTAAAACATACAGGCAATATGTGATAAACAATGACATTTGAAAGATTATAGACTCTAGTGCATCTGCACTTTAAACCATTGGATACCAACTACCTGGTAATGTGGGTTGGTAAAAGAGAAGGTCATTTTGCACAGCTAATGGATTTGTGGGGCTTGGTTAAGAGGAAGAGGGAAGGACTCTGAACAGCTATTAGTTTCTGCTCGCTTCTAGGAGTTGGCTGTTCTCATGCTTTAAAGAGACCTGGTATTATCTGATAAAGCATGAATGGGATTCTTTTTTATTGTACTTTCTATTGTGTTTTCTAATGATTAAATCTGAGAGCCCTTCATTTTACCTTGGGCCCTTAAAAGCTAATATAATAAAAAACATGGTTTAAAAATTACCTGCATTTAATATTCTAAAAATGTCTATTGAAGTAAGATAATATCTTATTTCAGTGTGGTTTTAATGAAATTCAATAAAAAATCCTTAAACCAGAATTTAATATAAAATATGTTTTACATATTCAAAGTACCTTGTGTTCATCATTTAATACAAAGGCCCATTATCGACTTATACTAATAAGCATGTTTTAGAATTATAAGGTTGTTTCTGTATTTGAACAAGTTTTCCTCAGCTACGTGATATGGGTAGTTGTAAGAACGGATGTAATTAAGTATCAAATACCCCATACAGAGATGTTCACAGTCTTAACATATAACTTTCTGTTATGAGGGTGTCTGTTTTGATTTGTAAGATGCTAAAAAACATCATTCTTGTTATTTATTGGGTCTCCTAAGTTGAAATTATAACTTATGTAACATAAAATGTGACACATCATCTGCTGTTATAATTTTTTGTATAGAATTCAAGGATCTGTATGACAAAATTTTAAAGTTGTATAACAGAATTTGAAAAGTCTTCACTTTAAAAATTATTTGAAATAGAAAGTTTTCAATGTGAAAGGGGAACACTCCTCCACTGTTGGTGGGACTGCAAGCTTGTTCAAGCACTCTGGAAATCAGTCTGGCGGTTCCTCAGAAAATTGGACATAGTACTACCGGAAGATCCTGCAATACCTCTACTTGGCATATATCCAGAAGAGTTTCCATCTGGTTATAAGGACACATGTTCCACAATGTTCATAGCAACCTTATTCATAATAGCCAGAAGCTGGAAAGAACCCAGATGTCCCTCAACAGAGGAATGGGTACAAAAAATTTGGTACATTTACACAATGGAGTACTACTCAGCTATTAGAAACAATGAATATATGAAATTCCTAGGCAAATGGAAGGATCTGGAGGGTGTCATCCTGAGTGAGCTAACCCAGTCACAAAAGAACTCACATAACATGTACTCACTGATATGTGGATCCTAGCCCAGAAGCCTAGACTACCCAAGATACAATTTACTAAACACATGAATCTCAAGAAGAATGAAGTTCAAAATGTGGTCTCTTTGCCCCTTCCTAGAATTAAGAACAAAGCACACATTGAAGGAGTTACAGAGATCATGTGTGAAGCTGAATCAAAAGGATGGACCAACCAGTGACTGCAGCTGCCAGGGATCCTTCNAAAAAAAAAAAAAAAAAAAAAAAGAAAGTTTTCAATGTGTTGAAAGTAGAAAGAGAGACAATTTCTACATTCTGGATAGGCCCAATTTACTCAAACATTTCTTCCTTTTCAAAAATATGTTTTCCTATTTTGTTTATTTGTATTTGTGCATATTTTATTATATACTATATCTATGTGCAAATGCCTGCAGTATTGGGAACAGGATATCAGTTCCTACAAAGTTGGAATTCCAGATGATTTGAATCATTTAACTTGGATATTTGGATCAATCTGGAGTCTTCTGGAGTGAGCACCCTTAACCTGCTGCAATTCCCCATCCCCTCCTCCTCTCTTAAAGAGTCCAGTGCCCAGTTTGGATTAAGGGTGTGAGATGTCTAGGAAATCTTTCCCAGTTTCGTTGGATATCAATTCTTCCTTATGTCTATTAGAAGGGTAGAGTGTTAGAATCACAAAAAAGCCAGTTCAGCAGGGCATAGTGGTGCATGCCTTTAATCCCAGTACTCGGGAGGTAGAGGCAGGCAGATTTCTGAGTTCGAGGCCAGCTGGTCTACAAAGTGAGTTCCAGGACAGCCAGGGCTATTCAGAGAAAACCTGCCCCCCTCCAAAAAAAAAAAGCAAGCCAGTTCAACATATTTACTGGCCGGAACTTCACAGTCAAAATGGACCAAAAAGCTTGACAAGAGTCTGGAAGTGCAGGCGGATCCACCAGGCCATTTTTGGCTTACTCACAGGTCTGTCAAATCACTCTGTCTCTAAGTAAGAAAGCTAAGTTTCCTGGCCTCCTACATTTAAGGGAAGGTACATTGAAAGACAGCCAATATTGATGGTTGACAGGAGGCAGATAAAAATTTGTTTACTTGAAACAATGGAAAATATCTTTTTTTGAACCCTACTATTAGTTGATACCAATATACCACATTTGAGAGTTCCTGTTTTATTGTATCTTTAGTAGGATTTTGGACTTCAAAGCTCGATGCCATGACAGTAGTCACATAGACTGTTGAGCCAGCAAAGACTGTTTGTAAAAGTTGAGCTTAGCTCAGCCATGCTCACAGAACTGAGAGAGGAATAGCATAGAAACACTTGGTGTCAGCTGCTCATTTATGCAGCCATTGTGATATATATGCTGTTATACAAATGCCAAGGTTCCAATATGAGTAATAACTTCTGGAAATTTGCTAACTTTCTACTGACATGTTTATGAGTTGTCCCTACATTCCTGGGCTAACATCACATCATACCACTTTTTCTTTCATCACATTTACTCCAGCTGACTTATTTTCTTTAAAGGTGGAGTTTAACCTTGACCTATTTTATTTAATTGTCATTTTGATTAGGAAGCAACCAAGAGCTTTTCATGAAGACAGGTTCTGAGAATTAAACAATTGAGGTGAGTTGGCTAGGTAATGAATTCCATTAAACAAATCCCAATAATAAAAACACAGAAAGGTTATAAGGAAGGAATTTCACCATTCATCACTACCTAAAGTTTTAATAAAGCTAATTAAAATCCTTTCTCATTTTCAAAGAAGGTAATAGTTTCAATCAAGTCTCTAATAACTCTTTCAAAAACCTATTAAAATAGCAATGTGTTTTTATACCAAGTATCAATTTTCAGCTTGATTTAGCTACCAAAAGTGTATTATTTTAAGAGTAAAATATTAGCTACTCATCACATGAGTTATTCTAGAGGCATTTATAAGTTGCTGTTTTTAGATTAAAGTGTATTTAAATATTTAATTTGTAACTACTCAGAACTATGACAACATTTTGGAGGATAATCTGCTCTTCCCTTTGGCTGGAGACATGCAACCTGTTAGAATATACACTACCTGTTAATGGTTATAAAGACACACTTACAGTGACTTGGACACAAAGAGAGACAAACATTGTAAGCAGAAAGATGTAGCTGCTTGCTCTCCTACAGTTCATTGGGTTAATAGTCAATGCCCTCAGACCCTCATTTGATAAAGAATTCATGACCATTAACTGTGAATCAAGTTTCAGTGTTCATTGTTCTTTCTTAGATCAACAGTTTTTAACCTCTGGAAATTTAGATTCTTGTGGTTTGTAAAGGAGATGTAGGGCTCTGTGGCACCCGGTTTCATAATAGCCTTTTCTTAGTCTAATATTCAACTTAATATATTTCTTGAAAGTGGCTCTACTTCTTTTTCTATGAGTAGTGTCTCATTTCATGGCACTCATCCAAAAACATGTAACAGTTAAAACTTCAAACTATTCAAGGTGCTGTACCAAGAAAACTTGCAAATAATGACAGAATGCTGTCAGGTGGTGCCTCTTCAAATATTTGAGATTACATGCATTTTACGCTCTTTGGACTTTATCAAATATTTTATTTATTTTACCTTATAAAAATATTGAAATCATTGAATTTAGTTTTTTAATCTTTGATTTTACTCTGCCGCAAAAAGTTCTACTTGTCTGTACAAATATCCAAGGTGCCTGTTAATTATTTATTAATAAAGCTACCATTCCATACTGCAAAAAATGATCCATTTTATTAATATCTGCTAATTGATTTTTAAGTTCAAATGGAACTACAATTAGTAGCCTTTATTAAATGTCACAGAAATATTATGCTATCTGGTTTAAGTCAAGTTGGCACAAAGTAGAGACAGTAGTGATGACAAAAAAATCAACTAAGAAAATACCCTCACCAGACTGGCCTTCGGGCAAACTTGCAGGACATTTTCTTAATCAGTGATTGATATGACAGTACCCAACTCTCCGTGGGTAGTGCTATCCTGGTTAGGTGGTCCTATACGTACAGAAAAGAGGGCTCAGGAAGCTGAGAGGAGCAAGCTGGTAAGCTTTGTGTCATCTGGGGTCAGTTCCTGCCTCCAGATTCCTGCCCCAATTGAGTTTTATGCCCTGACTTCTCTCAGGAATGGACAGCTACCTAAAGTTGACATGACATAAATCTATTTAAATTTTATAATTCACAGCTTTTATAGAATTATTGGAAAGACAAATCCTAATGATTATTTTTAGAAACAGCATAAATCAAGGGGAAAATAAATAAAGGGAGTAAAAATTCTTTAATTCCGAAGTGTTTATCAACATTTTTCAATATGAAATGCTCTCTTTTAAAGTATCAAGGTATATCTTTAGTAATTCATTCCTAACTAATGAACATGCTGGAAGAACTTTGTGTTGATTTCAAAAATAGTATAAGAACAAAACTTTTCTTCCTCTGGTTGTTATAAAAAGGTAGTTCAGTGGTAGCTTGTTGTAAACTAAAAATGGGGGGGCCTGCGGAAGAGGGGAAAGGGGAAGACCCACACCTCACCAGAGTTTACCTGTTCTCTGGTCTGTCAGGCATGGGAGGGCTGATATCTACCTTCCACTCATCTTCCAGGGGTAGCAAGAGGCAGCCTTACCTGGGAGTCCCAGAGCTACTTTGCTAAAGCCACAGGGTTATGGGAAAGAGGGATGAGGGAAGAGAGGTTCCCAACACCTGTAAGAGTGATTGCAGAAGATCTTGATGAGCAGAAACTCTCTATGCTTTTAGAGCTTTATTGTAGAAAGTCAGGAGGAAAGAGAGAAGGCAGGAGAAAGAGAGAGAGAGAGAGAGGGCTAGAGGGCTAGAGAGAAAGAGAGATAAGAGAGAGAGGAGNGAGAGGAGAGGAGAGGAGAGGAGAGGAGAGGACAAAGAGAGAGGAGAGAGGGGGTGAGAGTGAAGGGAAAGATGGAGACAAGTAAGAGAGCAAGATGGGGACCTAAAAACCCCTTTTATGGTCTTTACTGTTGCTAGGTAACTGGGGAGGAGTTTAGCCTGAAGGTCAGAAGCTTGGGCCATCTTTGTGACATCTAGCCATGCTTCTCTTGTGGGGACTGTGGAGGTAGGTAACTTAGGCAGGATCCAGAGTTCTAGAAGCATTAGGGAATGTCTACCATGTCATGTAGATGAATTATCACCATTTGGGGGGGGGGGTCAGACCCCTGCTCAACTGGAGACCAGCCTACAGTTCCCCACAGTAGCTTCCTTACTTTCTTATATCTGTGTTTAATCTCTAGTACCTGAGGAAATAAATTCAGGGTCTTTGCTGAGAATGCAGAATGCATAGGAACAAAACAAAATATATTCCTCTTGGTATACAGACATTTCTTTTTTCTCACAGAAGTGGTTATTTTGCCAAAAAGATGAATGTCTTAATGTTTGCTTTTAACTAAGTTGAATTCTTAAATTCTGTACTTATACAATCAGTCTTTCCTTCAAATTGTCCTTAAACTAAGGTCCGTGGAAAGGTTATTGTTAATGGTTATAAACTTTCAGAGAGCCTTCATGATGGATTTTTCTCCAGTTGCTCATCACCAGGGGAGTTCTATATCTGGAAAGAAGAAAGCAGTAATTAAGAGCACAGAGTCCTTCAGGGTTTCTGCTACAAGTCCAACTTTAGTTTGATGGGGATTAATGCAGATTCTTGCTGAAACACCTAAGCTCATAATGCATTCATTAGGTAGCTAGTGCTAAAATATGGCAAAGAATTCTCAGAAAAAAATAGCAAGACAAATGTATCCTTTCTTTTAAATAGATCCAGTAGAAATAAAAACTATTGGTTTTTACAATTCAAAAGTATGGCAACTTTCGGGCTTTAAATTTGGAATGCGTGCAGGGAGGTAATACAGTCTACATTCATAGGCAGTAATCATGCAGTAATGCCTGTAACCCATGCATTTGCAATGGATTTTGTGTGATTGCTGACACTAATTGCCAATATTCATACTTGCACTTAACTTTTTAAAAATATGGCTTAGGCTGTGCTCATCAATGGATAGCATAGTCTTGCTAAATGATGACTTTATCTCTCAGCATATCTGAACCTTCAACTGGTTTTCATCAAGATTCAGCCATACTTGATTGCATTTTCTTACCAAAGTTAGCCTCAAGAAATTCACCGTTTCCATATTTGCTTTTAGGGTACTCAATCATAGACTCTCAAGTTTTTCTAATTACTGAAGCCCAAGAAAAATTTATATGACATGACAAAGGGAGAAATATTGGTTGAAGATGGAATTAAGTGTGCTAATAAACTGATACTAAAACAAGATATTATTTTAATACTTTCCATCTAATCAAATTTCTTTTAATGTAGAAGAGTCAGTATTATATTTGAGGTGATTGTGTCCACAAGCTGATAAACATTTATAAGTTAATACTGTCATTAAGTGTGGAGTGTTGGGCTGGAGAGAAGGCTCAGCAAGTAAGAGCACTGACTGCTATTCTGGAGGTCCTGAGTTCAATTGCAGCCACCACATGGTGGCTCACAACCATCTGTATTGGGATTAGATGCCCTCTCCTGATATGTCTTAAGACAGTGACAGTGTATTCATATAAATAAACTAAATAAATAATTCTAAAAAAAAAAAAACTCAAGGTGACAAAAAGAACTAGTTCTAAAATTGAACTGTATCAGTCACTAATTTTACTGTACAGTATCTATTAAGAATTTCTATTCCTAGACATCTAATAATTTAAAAAAAACTTGATTGTTTAGCAATTCAGATGTGGTAGTTCTCATAACAACAATACTTTTCAGTGGATACTTGAGTCCTTATGTCTGCGGTAGCCTTACATTTCCTTAACAAATAGCAAAAATACTCAACTCATAGAGCAAAAGGTTTATCTTGTCTTCCAGAGTCCCTGTCTTCTTTCTCCTACCCACTGATCCATTGGTTTGAAGCTGTTGGCAGAGCAGTTCATCATGTGGGGAACATGAAGAACAGGAACAATTTTTCTTTAATGAGATGGTATAAAAGTTAGGTGCAGAGGAGGGGTCACCATCTCTCTATTCTCTTCAGGGCTACATTGCCAGGAACACAATGTTCTTCCAGACTGTATCTAGTAAAGTTTCTATATTCTTCCACTCGGGTTCCTTACTAGAAAATTACACTTTAATGCATGACAAGGCTCTTATTTATATTTGTATATCAGACAGGTATCCTAGACTATATATGTTCCTTACCAAAATTCATTCTGTATGTTTTTATTTTTTCAGTATTTCAGCTTTCTATAATCCATTAATTCAAAGACTATGATAATGTACACAATTCTACTCCTCTGAATACAAGGCATAAAAACAATCTATTTATTAGATTCTTTCTGATTTATTTTAAAAGATCTTTGTTTTAGTATTTTGAAATTTGTTTCCTGAAAAAAATAAATGAACTGGAAATAAATTCACATATAATTATTAAACAGAGTCTAACAAAACATGTTATATAAATAGTGACAATATATTTTATTATTGGAAATATTATACCCCTTGAATTATAAAATATGATCCAAATTTTGGTTATTAACCATTCTGAAAAGTTTTCTCAAGAGGTAAAAATGCAACCTAAATGAAGACACATTTTCATTCCCAGTAAGAAATGTCTCTAGATATGCCCTGAACAAGTCTAAACAAATATTTAGGATCATTAACTCTGAATTAGTTAAGAATAACTAAATCCTGCATTAAAGAAACAATTTCACTTATCTTAAAATGCAAAAAAAAAACAAAAACAAAAACAAAAGAAAACATTTCTTAAGGAAAGGGAAATACAACAGGAAGCATTATGAAATAATGTTTTCCTTTTTTATTTGTATATGGATCTATTCTCTATTATCTATGATCAACTATGTTTATCTATTAAGCATCTGTCTATTATCTATTTATGTAGTTTTCTGAATTTTCTGTCTTCTATCCATGATCTGTTTCAAGCAGTTCAAAAATCATTATGCAGTTACCTTCTATTTGTCTTCTAGTAAATGATTATAATTGGTGTATGTAAAAAAAAAATCTGCTACAGTTATCAAATGTTTTCCACATATATGTATATATGATATTATATATATAAACTTTAAATATGCATATAATCAAATTATTCCCCCAAATCCATACACATTCCGAACTAATCTACGTGTTATAGATTAATAAAATGTAAGCAAGCAAGGCAATTTCCTAAGCCAGTTTCTCTTTACTGGCAGGCTACAACTTGTGGTTATAAAAAAATTGATCAATTATTTTATTATCTTAAAAAAATCCTAAAATATCGTAAGAAAACCACAAATCTAAACTTTTACATAAACCTTCTTTATTTTGTTTTTTACCTTAAATCCTCAAGGTGCGCATCTACTCACTAGAAAATAAAAAATATTAAGTCATATCAGGAAGCTAAGAGCAAAAATGGGTACAAGAAATTAATCATCACCTTGATTGTCAACCCAGCTAAGCACAAGAGGTATGTTAGTGTCTGTTGACCTCTCATTGTTATTGTTCCCTGACCTCAAAAATTCTACAGCTCAACTATTAAGAGAGTCTCTTTCTGAACATCAAATTGTTCCCTGAGATTTTCTACATCAAGGCCAGGCACAACATCATGACCTAACTTTACTAACAATCTATATTTTTATAAGGGTGGTGGACATTAACAATCTACATCTGGAAGTCCTTTCTGAGAATGGTGGATGAATTATTAATCTCTTTCAGCAACAAGGTTTAAAAAAATTTAGGATAGCATTTGAAATGAAATTAAGAAAATATCTAATTAAAAAAATGGAAAGAAAAAAAAAATAAGTCAATCACTATGATTACAAGTGCCAATGATACTGCTCATTGAGGAGCTGGAAGCCCTCTCAGAGTTTTCATACAACTCACATGTTACAAAGGACAGAAAGACCAGAGGGAAATCCAGCAGAGCAATGCTTCATAATGGACTGAAATCTTCAGGACACGTTTGTCCTCGGTGCTCTGTCTCCCTTATGCACACCCATCCCTGTTGTGCCAGCTGTTGGGCTGCATTCCATGAGTTCTAAAGCCATATACTGTACCTCTTTCATGATCCCCAACATTTTCCCAGTATGTGGAATATTTGTAGCAAAATCTCAGCATTAAATATAATTTTACAAGTTCATTCCTAAGTTGAATATCTCATAGCAAAGATGCACATAAAATTTCAACAATATGGTGATAGCAGGATGTGCTCTTAAGGCAGTCACCAACTTATCACAAGTTAAAAAATAAAAGAGTAATTCATCCTTCTAGGTTTTAAAAAAATATTGTTTAATTTTTTCTAATATATAAAACAAGAAAAATATCTCAGGACAGACACTTCACTTCTAATTTTTAAATTAAAATATAATTATATCTTTTCCATCTTTCCTCCCTCCAACTCCTCCCATAACCCTCCCTTTACTTTCAAATTCATGGCCTCTTTTTATTTAATTGTTGCTGGTATGTATATGTATAAATATATAAGTAAAACCTACAGTGTCTGCTTAGTCATGCTTATATATAATTTTAGATGTGTATAAAGGTTCGTTTGAAATTTTTTTTCTATAGAAGAGAATTTAGATTGTAGGTTTTTAAAAATAAACTTTGTATTTCTTTTGAAAGCCTAAAAAATAATTTTAGAAATGCCTTCCTAAATCAAGCATCATAGCACAAAGATACATAGATAAAGTCTCAACACACCATGCAGTGCTGGTCTCAAGAAGTCTATCATACTTCTACTACAGATTACATAAGACACGATCCATTCTCTAAGATTAAAAGATGTGTATAAACACTTGTTTTCTTATCAAAATGTATTGATAGCTTTTGTAATAAGATCATTCTCTTAATATTTGTATTAGTTTTAACATATTTAGTGAGTTTTTATATTTTCTCTTCTCAAATTGACTGCTTTTTCTTATCTAGTTTTTATGTTGTGTCTTTTTATTTAACAATTATTGTAGATATAATCACTTTTCTATTATGTAAGCTACATTTTCTCCACTTACCATGTCTCTATTAAAAACACATATTCTCTTCAGCTGTTATTTAACTTATTTATTCAAATTGTTCTTGTTGTACTATTTTGTTTAAATTATATTTGGTTTTTTTCAAAGCCCCAATCTGCCTTCAGTCTATAATCCCCAATCTGCCTTCAGTCTATAATCCCCAATCTGCCTTTAGTCTATAATGTTATGTGTCCTTACATTTGGTATCCATCAGACTTCAGACCTGCTAGCCTGCTCTACTATATTTTTAAGCCTGTTCCTCTAATGGCACTGGTGGTACTTAAGTATAAGTGATGTGAGTGTCTCTCTGATTGCTCTATTATCTTCAGCTCCTGGTGTGTGGATTTGACAACTCCTTGATGTACAAATTGTAAGCTGGTGCACATGACTCCTAATAACTGACCAAATGACTTGACTTCACCAAGCTATGGTGACTTTTTTTATTCTCCCAGCAGGTCCTCAGATTTTGACTTGACTTCAAGCATCATGGGCAGATGTGATTCAGCTCAGAGCATTTTCTATTAAAGCTCCTGCCTTCTGTTCTTGCCACTCGCTTGCCCTTCTTACCCACACAGGACTTGTCTGCTCTCTTTGTCTTTGTTTGTTTGTTAGACTGCCACTTTTCCTGACTGTATCTGGATGTTAAGTGCCACTAATTGCAGGCTGATTGCTCCAAAGTTTTCAATAATGCCTTAGGACATAACTGCCTCACAGACTAATCTAATCAAATTGGAGCACTTTGAAAGGATAGTTCCTGAGGTCAGGGCTTTGACCAGTAGCAGGGACAAGACTTGGTCTCGAGAAATATTTAGGGTTGCCTTTTCTATAAGAAAATGTTTACCTGTTTTAACACTAAGTTACTTTGCAGTGTTCTCTGTCCTGTCTGAGTACTCTGAGAGCAGAAACTGTAGCTGGTAGTATTTAGCACCTAAAAGTAAAAGAGTGGGGATTAAGTAAAAGGATTGATCCTTGATGCTCCTTTCTCTGGTGAGTCATCCAGAAGCCTCTCTGGCTATGCGGGTTAACTCTTTGTGAACAAGAGAGGTAGGAAAGGAAAAGAATTAAGATGCTGTATACAGACAAATATGCACAGACTGGTATACATTCAAACATTCATACACCCACACTCTGTCTGGGCCCAACCATCTGTCACAGTAAACTCTGAAAGTATTCATGCATGCTTACCTGTGTGCATATGTACCTGCACACATGCATATAAACAAACAGACATACACATTTGGATCAATAGATGTATATATGTATGTATGTATGTATGTATGTATGTATGTATGTATGTATGTGGCAAATCTCCCCAAGCCTTTTCTCTAGTCTTATAAGTTCATAGACAAAAAGTTAATCAGTAAATTACCTCTGACATAAAATGTTCCATAGGATGGGAGATACATAGGATATTGGTATTAAGTTAAAAGCAGTGTTTCATTATAGTACACTCATTAGAAGTTCAAAGAAACATCTTTTTGCATGGCCTTGCCTTATAGCGCACACCTGTGATATAAATTCTTAGACATAAATGTTTTTCCTTGATCATAAAATTGTCCAAAGTCTATTTCTGGTTTAATTATGAAATCTCATTGTATTTCTTATTACACAGCCTTTACTTACTCTTATGATGAGTGGGCCCATTCTAATATTCTTGATTTTAACTTTATTACATCTTTCTAGCAACTAAGACCATCTCTAAAACTTTCTTTCTAAATTTTCTTGAATCAAATCAGGAATTCCATAGAATCATTATTTATTTCTCTATGTAGTTTCACTACAAGATAGTACATCTTTGTAGGTCTGTAGATATCTGCTAAAAAAGGGTAGATAAATACCTAAAGCATATTAATAGCAGGAATCTTCCTTAGATATAATCTCTTTGGCCTTGCATAGAGAAGCACATCAGTTATAGATTGACAGTCTATGACAGAACCCTCTCCAGAAAATCACCTCCTAGGGTTTAGCTTCTTCTAGAGTGACTCTTAGCAGCCTACTCAATACATAAAATTAATATGACTAAAGGTATAAAGGAACAAAGAATTTCATGTTATGGAAGCATTTCTCATTCAAATCTCTGGAAACATGGTACATAGGTAACTGTGGACAGAATGACAAACTTCCTGTCCTTTTATTTCTTCAGCACAGGTTCTTATTACTAAAATCTTCATGAAGGAGAGTGTTTTCGTGCATGAAATCCTTCTTGAGTGACAGTTCCAATTTACATGGCTGGGATGAGAATGGAAGGCAAGGAACTTAATCTGGATCCTAAACTATGTAATTCCTGATAGCTTTTATTAATAAATTATCCCTTTGTATAAGTACCACTTCATTTGCTTTGACACCTAAGTACCATGTATAATGCTAAAACAACAAACAAAACACCTATATCTGTCTCACTTATGGATGGCCGGCTTCATTGAAGTTTTCCTGCTGGTATGAGAAAAAAAATTCCTTTATATAGACTTTCAGGATCATTTTCTGTCCATATGTTGAAAGTGGTAGCCGCATTTTAGGTGACCAAACATTTTATTTTGGCATATGTTACACACAGCACTGAAATTATATAGATGGCTCACTCTCAGTTTGTGTTTGGATAAAAGAGGTTTAAGAAGCAACTACATTTACTTGATAACACCGCTAAGTTTCATGGTAAGGCTATAACTTTAGATTTCTTAAGTTATTTGGTGTTAAATTAAAGGAAATGATTTAGAAATCACACCTGTCATCTATTGATGCATTTGATGCCACATTTGGTTTATCGGAATGATTGCACTATTTCTTTTGAGTACTTATAATTTCAATTAAACTGTGAATTTTCCACTTGTTCAATATATGATGCTTCTAGTAAGATTCTTGTATAGTTTAGGTTACAATTGTTTAATACTACTACTACTACTACTACTACTAATAATAATAATAATATTTAATATTATTTTGTGATAAAGCATGATATATCTTTGGAATGTATTAAATGAAAGTAGATTTTAATTGTTTGTACTTGGTTAGAAGTGTTTCTCAATTCTCACTCCCGAAACACTTCAGCCCAACCCTTCCCCACAACTGCATGGCATCCTGGAGAGGGCATCTCTGGTTCTAACTGGAAGCTTAGGTCTGGGGAGACTACAGAGAGTCTACGGGGGTCCAGCTAAGATTCTTAAGAGTCTGAAATGGCCACCACCTGTAACCATACAGGACTTTCAATGCAGGGAGGGGGACATTAACCCACCCACAAGACTTTCAACCCAAAATTTGTCTTGCCCACAAGATGCTCAGGGATAAAGATGGAGGTCAGTTCCTGAGGGAACAGCTAACCATTGGCTGTCCCAATTTGATACCCATCCCCTGTGAGAGAGCCAACCCCTAAGATTATTAATGATACTCTACTATGCTTGCAGACAGAGGCCTCGCGTAACTGTCTCCTGAGAGGCTTCTTCCAGAAAAGAATGAAAATAGATACAATGATCCACAGCCAAACAGGAGGTAGAGATCAGGGAGTCTAGTGGAAGAGTAGAGGATAGAACTGAATGACCTTGAGAGCTCAAACACAGCACAAGGAAACCTACAGAGAGTCAAACCACCCGGGTCCCCTACACATTTGTAGCCGATGTGCACTTGGTAGTCATGTGGTATCCTAACAATTCGAGGGGGTGCTGTCTCTGACTCTGTTGCCTGCCATTGGATTCCCTTTCTCTGACTGAGCCTCAGTGGGAGAGGATGAGCTTAGCCATGCTGGGTCTAGATATCCCAGGGTGGGTTGATGGGGGTGCAGGGTGGGCACTGAACAGTCTTTGGGAAAGGGAGAGGGGAATGTGGGAGGGTTTCGTAGGACTGGGAAGTGGTTATGATCTGGATGTAAAGCAAATACAAAAATAAATTATTGAGAAAAAAAATAAAGAGTGTTTGTCAAAAGTCTCATGTGTTAAAATGCTGACCTTCAGCTGGTACTTCCAAGACATCAAGAGAGTGAGAACCCTGGATCAATCAGTGGGTGAACCCACTGATGCATTTTGTAATTTGGTGGCATTACTTAGAGG
>LR750494.1:295865-309244 GCA_902729485.2 Mus minutoides | reverse complement strand
GCCATCAGTGGGAAGAGAGGCCCCTTGGTTATGCAGACTTTATATGCCCCAATACAGGGGAACGCCGGGGCCAAGGGGTGGGAGCGGGTGGGTAGGGGAGCAGGGCCGGGAGGGGGGAGGATATAGGGAACTTTCTGGATAACACTTGAAATGTAAATGAAGAAAATATCTAATAAAAGTTGAAAAAAAAAGAATATCTATTTTATAAGAGGAGACTTTTTATCTACTACTTTATAAGTAACACTTACCGAAAAATTTAAATCCAACAACATAGTCCTTTCTATAATAGCCAATTCCTCTAGGTCCACAGATTCTTGAAAGCAGTAAACTATCCAGAGTGTCCTTGGCCTCACAGAGGTTTGTGTTTCTTTTCAAACACTGTACAGTACATTACAGCAAGTGCTTGCTGAGGGATCACAAGATAAAGAGGTGGTGCCATAATTTGTTCCTTCTTTGTATAGCAGGTGCTTCAAATCTGATCAAGTAATGTCTCCACAAGAGATCACCATGCAGCACAGCAACAGCTCGTTCTTAGGGTTAGTCAACGGGAGAGAACATAATGTTCCACTGGCTGTACAATTTCCCAACTTATTGATAGTCCAGTCCCCCACAACTTACTACTTGACCTCACTCACCTCTATTCAGAAGAGAAAATTGTTCTTTTGTTCAAATTCAAGATGCTTGAAGTTCTATAGCCAGTGTGCTTTCCTTGCTAAAAGAAAAAAAAAATTGTCTTCTCAAACAAAATCTCTCTTAACCTTTCTATGAATGTGCTTTTTAATGGACAGTTGATGGGAACTTTCTAGTGAAGATTTATGACAGCCCCAAGTGGTCTCTTCATTGCATCCGTCCATGCAGTCTTTCCTCAGACTCCTGGTTTATGATGTTTATCAGTCATAGCTGAGCTAGGCAACAGTTATTAAAGGGCTGACTCTGATCTTTATAGTAGTTTTAAAATACAGACCTCTAAGCCAATAACCCATCAAAATATACCCAGGGGCTAATGCAACTTTGATTCTAGCATTCTATTCTGGCTTTGAGGTTTCTTTTAATTGACAAATGTATGTCTGCCTTTCTTATATTTCAGCTTGTTTCTTTTTTTCTAATGAAATGAGGTTTAAATTCAATATTTGTATATTTTGTAGTAGTAAACTATGAATTGCATTCTCAATAACAAATAGTGTTGATGTTTTTCGAACTTGTAAAAGACATATTAAATATGACCATGTGTCATTTATACTAACATAAGGAGTTTTAGGATGCAATAGGAGAGAATATATAGTTGATACTGTATTATAAAATAAAAAGCATTGAAAATGTTAAGATATGTTTCTTAAATTACTTTAATGTATATATGTACAGATATGTGATAATTTATGGATGATTTAAAATAAAAATATTAAAGGCAACTTTAAAACACAGATTTAATATAAGATTAAGATGTTTTTCTCAGAATTTTATTGACATATTTTTGTATTGTTTGAATTATTCTTTCTGTAGTAATAATCTTTTCTTTTATACACAATGTATATATATCTATATATCTATATATCTATATATATATATTAATTATAAATGTACTTCTAAAAGGAAAATTGATATATAATATTCTTAAATCATGAATTAAACTCGTATTTAATTAAGGTTGTTCTTCTGTACAGGATGCTCAAAATTTTGCTAAATTTCTTTATTATATTACATAGTAATATGTTCTGATGTTTAAAATAATTTTATTACTGTTTATTTTACAGGAAGAAACTTTGACAAGTAAGATTTAGTCTTCCCTCTAGGAAGTATCTAAGAGCAGCTTTTATTGTGCAACATATTTGAAACATTAGTTACTTAACTCTTTGTTAAAAAAAAAATACCTAGAAAAGATAATTTAGGGAAGAAAGGATTAATGCTACCTTCCTTTGCAGGTATAGTATGTCATGATAGAATAGGCAGGGTGTCAGTGAGAGAGCATCTGCTCTCTTTGTTTCTGTAAAACAAGGTTTTCATATGAAACTCAGATGTGCTGACCATGCACAATCCTAGTGCTCACAAACTACCTGAGTAATGATGGCTATAGAACACAGGGATGCTTCCCTTTCCAGGCCATGTGTATGAATGCTGATGCTCATGGCACAAGTCATACAATTCAGTGTGTGCATCAAAGAGTCCAAGGCATGAACACACAGGGATGCTAGGGCCCTCTCTTGTATAGAATGAAGAGATATTTATCAAAGACACACAAAAGGAAATATGCACATTAACATAGTAGTTGTGACTGTTCATTTTCCATTCGAGAATTGCATGATAGCCAAAATAAAATGCTTTATTTTATTCTCATGTAACAATATATAATAGTGGGGTCTTTAGATATCTCAAAAACAAATACTACAAGAAGTAAAGTTTCCAGACTAAACTGAATTTTGTCAGATATCCGCTTACTTTTCACAGGCAGAAAGCAACTTGTGTAGACAGAAATATTTTTGATGTTTTATAGAATAGTCACAAAGGACATACAAAATTCTTTGAAATGGGTCAAGAAGGTATTTCTTTGGATCACATAATTGAAAGTAGTCAGAAAACATGGATTTGATGAATCATGTAATATTTTCCCACTTTTTTTCCCCTAAACAGCACTGGTTCTGAAATAATGAAATGGAAACAGTGGGTAGCCAGTGTGCTCAAGGTTTGTAATCTATTAACATCTAATACAGACTGGCCATTCACTTTGTCAAATAACTCGTGTAATGAAACGCACATATGTGATTTATGTTGTCACTTATATAAATTAAACCTTATAAACCACAGCTAATATAGCACTTATTTATATGTATTCATTCACGTGTTTGAGTTCAGGAAACAAAGATTAAATAGCCTAGGCTGGACTCAAACTCATTACATGGCAAGGACTAGACTTCAAGTAGTAATCATTCAGCTTCTGCTTTCTTCTGAGATTACAAGTATACACAATTATTTCTAGCTTACAATGTATTTTAAACCATAAATACAACATATTTATTCATAAACTGGTAACATGCCAAATTATTTACAGATATCAAATATAGAATTGAAATGTTTTACATTTTTCAAATTTCATTTTCTTTTTTTAATTTTTAAAAATTTTCTTCTCTAGTATGTTAGATCCCAAGTGCAGTCTCCTCTCCTTCCTCCCTTCCCAGTGCCTGTAGCATCACTCTATCTGTTTCCATCAGTTGCGGAACAAAGTGTCTCACCACAGATCTATGAGTATAGTAGAACATCATTAGGAATTGTTTTATTTACTTTATTTTTCTTTATTTTCTTTATTTTTGTGTTTGGTATTTGATTGCATCCAAGGTCCCTGGGTTACCCAGTTTCTGTTTCCCGTTCCCCCAGGCAGTGTCAGAATGGACTGTACCCTTGCCCCAGAACTTCTTACAGACAGGGGAAAAAAAAAACCCTAAAAACTGAGAGAATCTGAGAGAAGATAGAAAATCTGGGTAAGCAGACAGGACCTACAGGTGCAAGTATCACCAAAAATACAAAAACTGGAAGAAATAATCTCAGGTATAGAAGAAATGATAGTCAAAATCAACATATCAATCAAAATATGTTAAAGCTAGAATAAATTCTGGACTAGAAAACATCCAGGAAATCTGGGACAAAAATGAAAAGATTAAACCTAAGAATAATAATAAGAGAATTCTAGCTCAAAGACCCACAAAATAATGTGTCCTCCTTATTTTATTTTTCCGTTTATTTATTCATTCATTCATTCATTCATTCATTCACTTTATATACAATTGAAGCCCCCTCCTTCCAGACCCCGTAACACAGCCCATTCTCTATCTCCCCTTCCCTTTTTCCCATGAGAAGGAGTGGGATCCCCAGGATTCCAAGATACCCTGGTACTTCAGGTCACTGCAGGACTTGACACATTCTCTCCCACTGAGGCCAGACAAGGCAGCCATGGGCAGGCAATGACATCAGGATAAACTTTTGCTCCAGTTTTTGTGTTGTCCGACCGAGGATGAAGCTGCATGTCAGGCACATATGTGTAGTGCTTAGGTCTGGCCCATGTATGTGTATGCCGTTTCATGGTTCAGTCTCTGGGAGATCACAAGTGTCCAAGTTAGCTTACTCTGTTGGTCTTCTTGTGAAGTCCTTAACCACTCAGAGTTCTTCAATAATTTCCTCAACTTTTCTACAAGACTTCCAGAGCTCCATCTAACGCTTAGGTATATATAGGTTTCTGAATCTGTTTCGGTCAACTGCTGGGTGAGCCTCTCTAAGAACAGTTATGCTAGGCTCCTGTCTGCAAGAATAATACAGTATCACTAATAAGTACTGGTTTCTGCCTTTGGAATGGGTTGCAGGTTGGTCATTCCCTCAGCCTCTGCTATAGTGTTGTCCCATAGGCAGGATATATATATATATATATATATATATATATATATATATATATATAATAATAATTATTATTATTAGATAGTTTCTTCATTTACATTTCAAGTGTTATCCCAAAAGTCCCCTATACCCTCCCCCCACCCTGCTCCCCTTAGCTCCCACTCTCACTACTTGGCCCTGGCATTCCCCTGTACTGGGGCATATAAACATTGCTAGACCAAGGGCCTTTCTTCCTGAATAATGGCCAACTAGGCCATCTTCTAATACATATGCAGCTAGAGACATGAGCTCTGGGGTTTCTGATTAGTTCATATTGTTGTTCCATCTATAGGGTTGCAGACCACTACAGCTCTTGGGTACTCTCTCTAGCTCCTATATTGGGGACCCTGTGTTCTGCCCTATAGATGATTGTGAGCATTCCCTTCTGCAATTGTCATGGATTGTCAAAGCCTCCCAGGAGACAGCTATATCAGGGTCCTTTCAGCAATGTCCTGTTGGTGTATGCAGTAGTGTCTGCATTTGGTGGCTGAGAATTTTTACCAATCCTAAATCTGATAGGAGGCTAATATCCAATATTTACAATGAGCTCAAGAAGCTGAACGCCAGAAATTCAAATAACCCCATTAAAAAATCGGGTACAGAGCTAAACAAAGAATTCTCAACTGAAGAAAGCCAAAGGGCTAAGAAGCACCTTAAAAAATGTTCAAAATCCTTAATCATCAGACAAAGGCAGGACATATTTTGCATGAAAAGTTTTGTAAGTGGTTTACTGTTCTTGTTTCTCTACTGTCCATCCTGTCTGCCTAGAGGAGGTGGCTACTTCAGGCTCAATATTCTCCACTGCTAGGAATCTCAGTGGACTATACTCACCCTCATAGATGCCCAGGAGCCTACTCCATCTGAGGTCTCTGTCATGTCCTAGAGATGTATGTCCCTTATCATCTCCATTCACTCTCCCTGGTTCACCCTAGATCCCCTGCAGCCCCCTTCCTTTCCCATCCTCTCTCCCAGCCAGGTCCGTCCCTCCAGCCACCTGTAATGACTATTTTATTTCCCCTTCTAAGTGAGATTCCACCATCCTTCCTTGGGCCTACCTTAATATTTAGCTTATCTGGGTCTGTAGGTTGTAGTGTGGGTATCCTATATATCTACTTATAAATGAATACATACCATGCATGTTCTTTGGGGTATGGGTTATCTCACTCAGGATAACATTTTTTTGGTTTCATCCATTTATCTACAAATTTCATATCCTCATTTTAAATGCTGAGTACTATTCCATTGAGTAAAAGAACCACATTTTTGCTTCTGGTTCAAAACTGCACCCGGGAGCAGATCCCATGTTCCAGCTCTCCACCCAATGTACCCCACCCAGAGATAGCTTGACCCCAGGAGTTCTGACACACCCAGGCTCACAAGTAAGTCTCCATTTCCTAATATCTGGTCTAATGGGGGCATATACACCCGCACACAGTGGACTCCCCAGCCTTGACCGAGACACAACTTCTTTCCAGTCCATAACTGTACCAGGGTACAGTTCCTCTGCTCCAGCACCCCCACTCCACCAACACTCAGAGTCTGCCACAGCCAGGCTCTCAGATCAGGCTCTCCAGACCCCTCCCATACCCAGAGAAAGTCTGACCCAAGGAGTCCAAACGTAACCAGGCTCACAGGAGGGACAGGACCCAGTCAGAGACAGCAAGGCCAGTTAACACCAGAGAGAACAAGACAGTGAGATAAAAGCATGAGTGTCTTAGTTAGGGTTTTACCACTGTGAACAGACACCATGACCAAGGTAACTCTCATAAGAACAACATTTAATTGGGACTGGCTTACAGGTTTAGAGGTTCAGTTCATTATCATCAAGGTGGGAGCAATGGCAGCATTCAGACAGGCATGGGGCAGGAGAAGCTGAGAGTTCGATGTCTTCATCTGAAGGCTGCTAGCAAAATATTGGCTTCCAGGCAGCTAGGATGAGATTCTTATAGCCCACACCCACAGTGACACCTACTCCAAAGAGCCACACCCTCCAATAGTGCCACTCCCTTGGTTGAGCATATATTAACGATCACATTCTGGCATACCCCCGCACAGCTCCCACATCTCCATCCAGCAGAGACAATGGGAATAAATGACAAGGGGAAGAGGCAGGGTTTGTTCAGTGCAGCTTGCCTTTGCAGCTTCTGCTTTATTCTGCTTCTCTCTCTCTCTCAGGTTTCACACAGTTGCAGCCGTTCACTCACTCACTCTGCTCTCTCCTACGCTGCTTTCTAATGCTGGTGCTGCTCTCCTCATCTGCTGCTCTCTGGCCTAATGGGGCTGGTGCTCTCCTATGCTGGCGCTCTCTAGACTGGTCCAGTCTCCTCATTTGATCTCTTATTTGGTCTCTCTCTGCTACGCTGGTCTCTCATCTGGTCTCTGGCCTACCTCACCTGGGGCTGTCCTCAATTTATACTTCCATTCACTCATGCCACCTCACACTACCCAATCATACACACACACACACACAAACACACACACACACACACACACACACACACACACACACACACACACACATCCAAGGCAGCATGCAGGATTGGCTGATAGAATGGTATCACTAGATGTTGCACTAATCTTTCCAAGGAGTTATATGCACTGCTTTTATTACGCATGACTGAGACTGGGATAAACAAGCAAGGTCATGGTGCTTAGCATAGAGCCAGGGTACCATCTTTGGCCCATGTGGCAGCACCTGCTCCCCACAACATTCTACTCCCTGACCCGCATAGGCTTGTTCAAACACATGAGTCTATGGGGGCAACATCTAACATAGCATAATGAAAAATACATTTAGTCCAACTTCAAAAGTCCCCATAGACTATATCAGTCTGAACAATGTTAAAAGTCTAAGGTTAAAACTCTCTTCTGATATTCATCTAATCACTGAACAGGAATTCTCAAAGCAAGACAGGGAACCAACTGGGCAGACTCCATACTCTGCATCTCCATGATTGATGTCAAAAAAGGTCTTCAGATCTCCACCTCCTTTTTTATCTTTGCTGATTGCAACAAACTTCTTTCTCCCAGACTGGTTCCACTCGCTGTTAGCAGCCTTCTTCAGCAGATAGCCCATGGCTGTGGCATCTTGCCATCTCAAGGCCATGTCAATATTACAGCTTCATATTTTAATGACTGGGATCCATATATAATCTTCTGGACTCCTCCAAAGAGCTGGCATCACTTCTTCAGCTCTGCCCACTGATCCACTCCACTGATGCTGTTGTTCATTGTGATCATCCCATGGTACTGGCATCTCCAATACACTGGGTCTTCCAATGCAACTAGACTGCACTAATTGCCTCTCATAGGTTCTCTTCATGGTGCTAAGCCTCAACTCCTTTGCATTACCCCTTGAACCCAGGACCATCAAATGCAACTGAGGCTGCACTTCCACCAATGGCTTTCCATGACCTCTCACAGTAACAAGCCTCAGCTGTGCTTCATGACATCTTCATGCCTTCAATACTGGTACCACCTAGGTGACTCTTACATGTTACCAATTACAGTTGCAGAATAGAAAAAACAATTCACAACTATGAAAGAAATTTGGAGGGAATCACAATTTCTGACCTCAACCTGTATCCAGAAATAAACTCACACACTTGATCTTTCACAAAGAAGCAAAAACTATACAGTTGAAATAAGAATACATTTTCAAAAAATGGGGCTGGTTCAACTGTTGGTCAGCATGCAGAAGAATGCAAATTGATCCATTTTTATCTCCTTGTACAAACCTGAAGTCCAAGTGGATCAAGGAACTCCACATATAACCAGATATGCTGAATCTAATAGAAGATAAAGTGGGAAAGACCCTCAAACATGTTGGCACAGGGAAAATTTTCCTGGCCAAAAGAGGAATGACTCAGGCATTAAAATAAACAATTGACAAGTGGGACCTAATAAAATTGAAAACCACCAACCAAAGAGTACACATGGAGTGACTCATGGGCTCCAGTCGCATATGTAGCAGAGAATGGACTTGGTGGACATCAGTGGGAGGAGAGGCCCTTTGTCCTGTGAAGACTTGATGCCTCAGTGTAGGGAAATGCCAGGGCAGGGAAGGGGGCATTGGTGTGTTTGTGAGGAGGGGGATGGGGGATGAGATAAAGGGTTTTTAGAGGGGAAAGGAGGAAAGGGAATAACATTTGAAATGCAAATAAAGAAAATACCTAATTAAAAAAGCATAAAGCTGCTATCAACAGAACTGAGCCAGTTTTTTTGTGGTATGTTGGAACATTTTGTGACTATATGCCCAGCAGTGGGATAGCTGAGTCTTGAGGTAGAGCAAATCCATATTTTCTGAGAAACTGACAAATTGATTTTCAAAGTGATTGCACAAGTTTACACTCCCACTAACAATGGAGGAGTGTTCTTCTTCCTCCACATTCTTACCAGCATGCACTGTAACTTGAGATTTTGATCTTGGTCATTCTTTTGGCTGTAAAGTGGAATCTCAGAGTCATTTAGACTTGCATTTCCCTGATGATGTTGAACATTTCTTTAAGAACTCCTGTCAATTACAGGTTGCTCTGTTGAGAAGTCTCTCTTTAGCTGTGCCATTTTTTTTTTCTCCAATTGTGTTATTAAGGTTGTTGGTTTCTAACTTCTTGAGTTCTTTATATAGTTTCCATATTAGCTCTCCATCTGATGTAGTTTTGGTAGAGATTTTTTTCCTATTCTGTAGGCTGCCATTTTGTCCTACTGACAATGTCCTTTGCCTTACAGAAGCTTTGCAATTTCATAATGCTCCACTTAATGATTATAGATATTTGTCCGTGAATATTGGTGTTCTATTGAGGAAGCTGTGTCCTGTGACAATGAGTTCAAGGGTAGTCTCCACTTTCTCTTCTATTAGCTTAGTGTATCTGGTTTTATGTTGAGAGCTTTGATGCACTTGGACTGGAGTTAACATGCATGTAGTCCTCTTATCTCCATTGTCTGTCTCTAGGCAGGTCATGCAGGACACGGTGTCCAGATAAGCCTTGCAGGACTCCAGCAGCATCCTGCTTCCTCTTGGTGGCCTGAGAAATGGCCCTAGAAATAGACAGTTTGGTACCATCCCTTATCAATCCCTTGCCTGTATGATCTGTCTAGGGCACAGCCAACAGAAGCGAGATGAGTATTTCCTCTCCCTCCCCTTCCCCCTCTCCCTCTCTCAAATAGGAAATGGGAACTGCAGCTCATGGATTGATTAGATTGTGCAACCAGTGAGTCTCCCCTTTCCTCTTGTCCTTACCACTAAAATGTAGACAAATATAGACATGCTGGACTTATACACTCGGAGCTTACATTTGTTTAAGCAAGCATTTTATCCACCGAGTCATCTAACAATACCTAGAAAAATTCACAACCGCTCTTTCCAGTTCTTTAAATTATAGTAATTTTTAATAACTATAAATCGACAAAGAGTTTTCCATTTTGTAGAAATTTAAATGAATAAAGACTTTGAAATATATTCACTATCCAGCAAAATATTTGACAATTTTTTTGTCATTCTATAATTCCACATAAAATTATTTGTTGAAGTTCTGATTCTATATATAATTAAGTAAACAAACGAAACAAAAACATAGGACTTGATTTCTAGAGTTGTTATTTTGTGTATATGTGTGACAGAAACACACATATGCATGCATGCACTCACACACACACACACACACACACACACACACACACACACACACACACAGATGGTGGAGGGAGAATTTTATGAAAGGTAATTATCTGCACTGAAAAATGTTTTTACTGATTTTTCTCACTTTCCCTCTCCTTAGAATCCATTGTGCTTTAGACAGGTTTCTTTTCCCCAAGTACTTTTAATGCGATTCCAAAAGTTACAGCAATAACAATTCTGTATTTGCTACAATGGAATGATTATTGCTTCTGCTTTCTGCTCTAGCATCATTCAGTAAATTTAAATCTTTAAAAAATGAGTTTCGTATAATAGGAAAGCTCCCTTGCAAGCATATTACTAATGTCTCGCAGACATCCTGGTAAATAAACCTTTCCTTGTTCTCCAGATGTAGTTTTTATTCCACATTGCTATTCACAGTAAACAACAGGCTAGTAAAATAGACAGTGCAGGTTTAATGATGAATTAAACTGCATTGCCTTGACATTCTCTGAGCCAGTAAGCTCTATGTAATTGATTTTCTTTCAGAGGTCAGTGTGAAACAGCAGTTTGAAAGTGACATCTCCAAATAAATTCTGATTGTTGACCCCTACCTTAACTGTCTTCTGTATATCATTAGCTGAGACATTAAACCTGTAAGTTTCTTCACCTGTATTACATGACAAGAATAATGATCAGTACCACAGCATCCTGAGCGGAATTGTTTACTTTGCATCCTTAAGGATCATCCTGGGCATAATTCTTAGTTTTTAAGAAAGCCAATGAAATTAACATATGCATAATTAATGACCATTGTGAGTATATATGCATTGAAATTTTAATTACAGACAACAGCAAAAGTTAACAGTTCTAAATGCCAGTGATCTGACTTTGTATAGATAAAAGAGTAAAATCTTTCAGATTGGCAAATAGAAAATAGATGACAGAATTTGAAGTCAACTTTAACTTATTTCCCACATCTGTTTTAATCTCATAGTGTAGATTTCTTATCTTTCTTAAAATTATAGTGGCTTGCATCATCCCATATGGCATGTAGTGTGTGAGCTTTATATTTTATTGTTTGCTGTGATAATATAGATGAGGATGTATTTACATTATTTTTTCTTTTCTTTTAATGGATAATTATTTTCATTGCATTTCAAGTGTTATTCCCTTTCTGGCTTCCCCTCCAGAAACCCCCTATCCCACCCCTTCTCTCCCAGCTTCTATGAGGGTGGTCCCCCACCCACCCACTCTCACCTCCTCACCTTGACATTCCCCTACACTGGGGCATCCAGCCTTCACAGGACCAAGGCTCTCTTCTCCTACTGATGGCCCAAAAGGCCATCCTTTGCTACATATGCTACTAGAGCCCTGGGTCCCTCCATGTGTACTCGTTTGTTGGTGGTTTAGTCCCAGGAGCTCTGGTGGGTCTGGTTGATTGATATTGTTCTTCCTATGGGGTTGCAAACCCCTTCGTCTCCTTCAGTCCTTTCTCAAATTTCTCTATTGTAAACCCTGTGCTCAGTCCAATGGTTGGCTGCAAGCATCCACCTCTGTATATGTCAGGCTCTGACACACCCTCTCAGGAGACAGCTATATCAGGCTCCTTCAGCAAGCACTCTTTGACATTCACAATAGTGTTTGGGTATTTACATTCTTAATGTCACAATTCATATATCTCTATCTATCTATCTATCTATCTATCTATCTATCTATCTATCTACATATGAAAATATCCATTATTTCATCCATTGACCTTTTTTCATCAATTGGACCACACTGGAAATCCAATAATCCAGATAGATAATGCAGTGGATTCAATAAGGCAAAAGAAAAAATATTCAAAGTTCAGCTTTCAGTCATATTACCAATCATCTTAGTAAAAGGAAATTGGAATAGTT
The DNA here is from genome assembly GCA_902729485.2 of Mus minutoides. NCBI lineage: Eukaryota > Metazoa > Chordata > Mammalia > Rodentia > Muridae > Mus > Mus minutoides. Next base: position 297,310 of record LR750494.1, on the reverse strand, counting down.
GCTGCTTTGAGCAGTAGGGAATGTAGAACAGTATGTTTTCAGGCAGAAAATGGATATTGACTAAAATTAGAGGTTATATTCATTGGTTTTGCCTCCTTAATTTACTATTTTTGTTATCAGAGTTATATGATCTGGGTTGACATGCATAGGCAAAATCCAAGAAATAAAGAAGTCATGGATCCTGTTGGGGTTAATAAAAAAAAATGTGGTGTGTGGAAGTATAGTTTCTGTGAAATTTTATTTCAGGCAATCAAATAACAATCATTTGTTTTACTATTTCCAGAAATGTAATATGTCCCTAACCAGATTGGATACATATGTACATGCATATCCATATAGAAAAATCTAATAACTATTGTTATCATTCTTAAATTATAAGCACAAAACTATAACAACAAAATAATCCAGTCTGAGCCTTCCTAGTTAGATTAGAAATCTGAAGAAAAACAGAATTTTCTAAGATATTTACTAAAATGACTATTAAATTCAACAAATAATTGGCTTGATTACTGGAGTGAACAATATTGATTATCTGCTTGTTAAGATCTAGAAATACCCAGGTGATAAGCCTCTAGGAATGTCTCTGAATGAATTACTAGATTGGCTGAACATACCTAAACTGGTTAGGCTCTATATCATTAGTCATTGACCTCTCTTCACTGATCACAGTCATGTGACTTGCTGTTCAGTGAATCTGCTTTTATTTAGTACTTGTAATTATCTACTGCAAACCTGAATGGGGAATAGAAAGAACTCTGCCTTTCTTAATGTAATTTTGTCAGATATTTTATCCTACAAATGCTTAAAGTATCTAGTGGAAAGTTTATTTATAAAGAACATACTTATGTGTGAATATTAAATATTGTAAAATAAGCCTATCAAAAACAATAATTATTAATTACAGGTGAATAAATAATTTCTGTAGTAATTCAGTTGGTAATAGATATAAAATATAACAAAGTTTAAATATTTTTAATATTTATTGATTGATCAATTTTCCTGATCTTATTAAAATTTTTGAATTTTATTTATTGATTTCCTGTGTTAATTTTATATTTTATATTTCATGACTGTCACTTTTATTTGCCATATTTGGTTTCTTTACAATATTAGAAGTTTATCTTATATATTGAAGATTTTTTTCCTAGCACTGTTGACATATATTAATATCCAAAGTTCTATTAAGTATATCTAATAGAACATATTTGAGTACATTTTTATTTTCATAGACTACAAAAATTTGTTATTTCTTCTTGGTGCTTATTTGCAATTGAATCCAAATATGATCAGACTCAAGTCTATTTAAATATGTTAAGAATTTTATAATATGGCAAGATATGTTTTACATTGGCATTAATAGGGCTTTTTAAAACTAATAGCTATACCATGTTAGTTTAGAATGTTGTTCAAAATATCATCTTTCAACAATGACCATTTACTCTATT
>LR750494.1:267979-295765 GCA_902729485.2 Mus minutoides | reverse complement strand
TTTTTGAAACAGCGTTTCTCTGTAGAGCCCTGGCTGTCCTGGAACTCACTTTGTAGACCAGGCTGGCCTCGAACTCAGAAATCCGTCTGCCTCTGCCTCCCAAGTGCTGGGATTAAAGACGTCTGCCACCACTGCCCAGCTTATCCCCTCTTTATAAATTGACACATTATGATTTGATGTTAATTTTCCATCCACTCGGGCAGTGTGTACAGCATCATAGAATCCTGAAAACATTGTGCAACACAGAAATTATTCATATATTTAACTAAAAATATCTTACCATACTAGTTACCATTGGATTTTTTTCCTTTGGTGTATTTTTCTTTGTTCTTTTTAATGGTCTTGTCTGATTGCTCACTAATTACTTTTTCTTATTATATTTGATCTATAATGTTAGCTGATTATATACAATTTATTCATCACTTTTGCACTCACAAAGATATTTTATATTAATACCTATTGCTAATAATGTGTTTATTTCAGATATCAAGTAAGATGCCATATATTTATATCTAAAAATAACTTTTGTTTGGATTATTCTTCACACAAAGCATAGATTTTACTAGTTAAAATACAACAAAATTCAGGATAAGAAAAATATCATCCTGAAATGCATTGTTTAAATTAAAGCTTGAAACCTTAACACTCACTTTACAAAAGCTACTTACAGGTTATTTGAGAATCATTCAACCTGTTTCCATGGAGATGCAATGAAGTTTCCTCAGCAAGCGATTTCAAAAGTGTGTTAAATTTCAATGACTGAAACTTAGCACTGCTCTAGTAACACAATCTAATTAGTAAATGCCTAATTTAGCAATGGCTTCTAGCATACTCCTAGAGTGACTGGCATGGTTCAACTCTTTAAAGCATATTGAAATGTCAGTGATGAATTCCAGACTGATTCTGAAATTATCACAGGAGAAATTATCTTCAGCCCTGCTCAAACCATCCTGTAAATTTTCAATTCAGCTGCACACTCAAACTAATTTCAATAGAGTGTTCCTGTGCAGGGACAAATGAAGCAATTGCATTCTCTGTGGGTGCTTTGAAATGCAAGATCTGGTATTTGTCCTCCCAATATTAGCTTTCAGGTCTAATAACCAAATCCTCTAATTTACCAAAATTCATGCTTATGATCCACTGATGTGATTAAAATGTCATACAAGCACCAGACCTGGATTAGAGTCACAGCTAATACTGTATAAATGCCAGAGATGTAGAATGTTTCTACCGAAAAACATTTGATTTACTAGTAAGGCATACTTATACTTCAATGCAAATATACTATTTATATGGAGAAATAAGATAAACAAATTCAGTAGGTGAAGTAATTTTGAAAAAATTAAAAGATATCAATAAATTTAGCGGACTTAGTTTGCTAGTTAATAAAATATTTAATTTGTCCAAAAACTTTGTGGAGAATGAGTTGCTGTGTAGCGAGTTAATCTGACCTTCCATATGCCTAATGTGACCTAGATACATAGAAGTTAAGGTCTTTTTTCTGCTTCTGAGTTTAAGGTCTGTGTTTGTTCTGATCTGTGTTTCTTGGTACCAACAGTCTCTTTGCATGCATGATTAGTTCTGACCTCAGTGCATTAGGCGTCATTGTAGATTCGGAGAGGGAACACTAAAATTATGAAGTGAATGTCAATTAAGAAATAATTGAAAGAAACAAATAGGTATTGAAGATCACCAGCATTAGGAAGAATCTTAATTATGTGTGTATGTGCAGAATTATATCTGAGATAACACACAATAAGCCAGGATGACATGCAAATACAGAGCATATTAAATACCATCGTTATTTTAACCCACTTAATTTCAAAGCATATTTTTCTGAAGGCCCTTTAAAGAGAACAGGCATGCTAATGTAAGTGATATAGGACTGAGTTACCCAGAAAAAGTAGAAGTGTATATAAAACATACCTGAAGCAACTTTTCAATCTCTGATCATTATTCTTCACAAATTACTACAATTCCTATTCAGTACAGTAAGAAGACATGAACTTTAAAAGACCTTGAAACTTGTCTTTATTTACATTCATATGATTATACAGAAACATATGATAAACTATATTAAATGAGTGAGATAAATGAATTAAGAGAAAAACTTATGTCCATATCCTGGTGAACATAGCTCTCAAAGTTCAAGATCCCAATTACTTACAAATCTGGAAATTTTATCTAAATTGAATGACATTTACAGGAACAAAGATGTTAAGGACTTTGCAGTGATTTGATCTGTCAGGAGCCATCTAGAAATGGCTAAGGCTAGCAGCTCGGCTTCCTGGAGGTGGCCCACCATTTTTTTCCTGGTCTATGATAGTTGACCTTTATGAAAAAAAAAAAAAGATCCTAAAGAGACTTCATATCAGGATTGCTTCTTGAACCTATGTTTCACTGTTTTAAAGCACAAACTGTGTCCATTCACTTAATTTACCTTCATGGGGACAGCTGAGTTTTCTACAGAAGCTGAAAGATATGGCACAAAGATGAGTTTTCAAACATCAGGAAACTGGCAGAAACAAACAATTGTTTTCTATATTTTTTTTTCCAGAGTGAAGAACAGAATCTGTTTTTATGTTAGTATGTTTGTTAAATTTTTGTTATAATAGATAATTTATGAATCAGTTAAGGTGTTATAGCAACAATACCATTTGGTCTGTGAAATAATATTATTGTATTTTTTTTTATTCCAAGATGAATGGTTTGTGATTTTTATTGGATTTCTCCGCCGAACACAACAAATATAATAATAATCTATAATGGGCATTTTTGTCTTAACTATGATGTAATGAGGAGAAAGGCTTTCTTTTGTTACTACGTGTATAATGTTAATTGTGAGGTGAGAAGCCCATGCAGAGAAAGACACACACACACACACACACACACACACACACACACACACACACTACACTACATATAATGTTAATTGTGAGATGAGAAGCCCATGCAGAGAAAGACACACACATATAATTCACAGAAATACCACCAACATTCAAAACTGGAAACCATAATGTATAAGCCAAAACCTGTAGAGGAATAAAGTCGAGGCAGAGTGTTATGATACAAAACCCTCTAAAAATACTATTGAGTTTGCTTTGTATTAGCCATCTACTGCTGGGCACAGGGCTTGCCCTTAAGTGTGGTGTGTATATGAGACTCCATACAGAAAAAACTAATAATTTCTCTGCAAGTGGTTGTCAATTGGAGATAGCTTCTGGTTTAGAGATTGAGTCTGCGTATTTTATAAGGAAAACAAGAAACCGATCTAAGCTACCTTTAAACTCATATTGGAGAGCACTAGAAATATGACAAGTAAACACAGCCATTGACCTTCTAGTGAGTGCTTGATTGTGTGAGGAACAAGTAGGCTGAGTTTGGACTTAGAAAGAACTTTCTGGCTTTGCTTTTCATGATAGTTTAGGAAATGGTTTTAAAAAAATAAACAGTTTGTATGTGGTTTACTTTGATCGAAAGCGTCAGATAGAGCCATAAGGCTGTAGCCATCCATTTGTACTTATCAGCAGTATGTATTCTTAATTTATTTCAACAGTTAATAAAACAATAATAATATTTTCAAGTGAGAAAAGATAATTAGAATACTTTTTTTAGTTTTTTGTTTTATTAGAAATAGGTTATTTTCTCATATAAGAAAACCTTGATTATAGTTTTCCCTCCATCTACCCCTCCCAGTTCCTCCCCGCCACCCTTTCCGTCTGATTCCACTCCTTTTCTGTCTTTCATTGGAAAAGAACAGGCTTCTAAGAAATAACAACAAAACCTAACCAAAATAGCAAAATAAAGACTACCCAAACAGGTTGGACAAGAATTCTATTAGGCTATTTCTCATGGGCAAATTTTATTTATTTATATGCATATATAAACTAAGAGGAGTGTTAAATATTAAGGTCTCATCATCCATGTCTAGATATATGTAGGCACTTTTGTAGTAGAATGCTTGATAAGAGTAAAAGTGTAAAAATATAGCATACTTTTTTTTTTTATCAAACGGGCATAAAAATTTGAGTGTAACAACTAAATTCTATAAATGATGTAGGGCTCCAGGGTACAATTAAAGTGCATAATTAATAGTTTTAAAAACAAGAAAATTTGAAATATATTCTTAGTTTTTGTGAACTTAAATTTACAAGGGGTGATGCAGCATACCTGAATGCTCAGCAATCAGGAGAAGGAACGCAGACAGAGAGTTTAACGCTCACCTGGACTCTGTGGGGAGGTCAGCAAACCTGCCTTATGAGAGACTCTTACTCAAAAAAAAGTTTTAAAAAAAATCTAAAATTATGACAAAGCAAGCTGAGTGTCTTAAGAAAATAATTCTTTTATATCACCACACATAGAACACATATATCATGAAAATCAACTAATATGTTTAAAGCAGTTATTTCTTAAACTATAACATCTATAAATACAAAAGAAATAATAACATGAATATACCTCAGACTATATATTCTAGAAAAAACAAACAAACAAACAAACAAACAAATGCTAAAAATACCCTTCAGGGTGTAGGTAGACCATAAATTTAATAGAACAAATCTTTTAATCTTCATTTGCTAAACTCTTAATCTTCATTCACTTTAGTCAAATAAAATATGAACTGTTGGTTATTTAATTATCAGTGTTTTCTTTAATTTTTAGCCATAACCATTGTATTAAATCTAAATTAAATATTTATTTGAAACCACCAATTTTAAAGGGTTTATTTACTTACAGCAAAGTATGATACCCTGTCATCTTTGTATCCAAACAATATTTTGGTAGAGCCTAAACTACTTCTTTACAACAGCTTCTCTTTACTTCACCTAGCTTCTTAGGATTCTCTTTTTTCCTTATCTTTTCATTTTCCAGGGTCAGAGTGGTGGGGTTGGTGTTATGCATGTGTGTGTGTGCGTGTGCGTGTTCATGTGCATGTGTGTTAGGATGTCTATGAATGTGTAGGTATGTGCACATGAATACAGAGTGCCAGGATTGCTGTCCAGTATAGTTCCCAGTCACCTTTACAGGATACAAGAGAGTCAGAGATTTATTGTATCATCTTCCTGATTCTACCCTTCCCATTCCCCTAGCAAAGGCTGTATTACAACCTTGCCCGGAATCTGAACTCAGCTCCTTATGATTATTTCACAGGCACCTTAACATCAGAGCAACCTCTCCATCCAATTATTTATTAATTCCCTATTATTTTACTAACTGGATAATTTTTCTAGTACATTTTCTTGAGTGCATTGTATATCGGCTAGATGCATTTCCTTAAGCACGTTGTACACCAAAACAATTTTTAATGTTATAAATAAATAGTTTTCCTATTTGAAAACCAATTCTGATAGAGAGGGAGAGAAAGCGAGAGCTAGAGTGAGCAAAAGAGAGAGAGAACAAGAGCGAGCAAGAGAGAGAAAGAGAGAGAGAGAGAGAGAAAGAGAGAGAGAGAGAGAGTAACATTAACCAGACACCAAGTTTATTCAGTTTAAAGAACAGACAAAATACTTGTTGGGTTTGAAAATTGAGAGTGGTGTATGTAGATGATACAAGAGCTGAACAACTGTTTGGGAAATGAGGTGTATGTAGATGATACAAGAGCTGAACAACTGTTTGGGAAATGAGGTAGAAGCCATTCTGTGTCAATTCTGAAGTGGAACTCTCTCTGTTCTATGTTGCTGCATCTAATTCGCATGGATATCCCCAATACAATTCTTTTGTTCCATTATTAGGAGTGTGATTTTTTTTTTTTTTTTTTTTTACTGTTTGGCTTTTCCTTCTCATCACTGTTGATGTGTGCAGCCTTCATCCCTCAGCCCACACTGACATTTATGTTCTTTATTATATTTCTGATTGTCCTGTCAAACTGAATCCCATCAAATATCTAGCCATTAACACTTGAAAAACCTATAGTTTCACCTAAGTGCAAGAAATCTGATGATAAACATTAATATTTTTCAATTTTTAAAATGTACTAATGTAATTTTATAAAACGAATTGTGTTGATGATATTGATACAAATTGATAATGTTACAAGCATTCAAACCTTTGTGAGATGGATACTACAAGGGAGTTAGTGGGCGTAACTATCCCCTACCAAATGGCCTTGGTTCTTTGGTTTTTCTGTTTTGTACTGTTTCCTTCATCTTTTTCTTTCACTTCTTTCTTTTACTTCTCTCAATATTTAAAGTGACACCTTCCATACTAACACATTTTCAAATGCAGTATACTAGGTTGGGGAACCAACAGCTAATGCTAATGTATCTTTAGATTTATTCACCTTGCTTGAATGAACATTTCACTTGAATAAATGTTTCCTATAATTCCCATGCTAGTTCCTGAAACTGCCTTTTACTTCTTGTTTATTCCATGTTTATTATATACTGCTTATTTGAGGTCAGGTGTTCAGTATCGTTCCTTCAGGACTCATCTCACTTAGCCTGCTTTTATACCTACTAATGTTGTGGGATTCCCTTACTTTTCAACCGTGGGCTGGCTGTTTGTCGGTGGTATGCTTTGGTACCATGTTTTATTAGCCTTTGATTCATCCAAGGACATGTGGCTAGTTTTTGTATCACTATGCTATGAAAAATATAACAATGAACATAAAAATTCAGAAATCTCTTTTGACCTTCATTTATATTTTCAATGCATTTTTGAATATATAAGTTTCCTATGTCATATAGTGGCTCTATAAATTATTTCTCTAAAAGCCTCTGTACTGTTAAGTGCAGATACACCAATAATTAAATCACCACTTACAAAGTAAGAGGCTTCAGTTTTTCACATTTTCTGAACATTGTACATTCAGTTTAGAAAATTTTATCAAATATGAGGGATATATTGCAATTTGACTTGTGTGCATTTGATGATTAATAATGCTAAGTGTTTTTACATATACTCCTTCATGATTTGTCTATTTCCCTTGGTAAAATGTGTGCTCAAATCAATTGTACATTTTTTAAAATTTTGATTCATACACTTCTGCAAAATGTTTTGAAATTTAAGTTTCCTCAGATGTACAAGTTACTCTCATTTTGTGACATTTTGTAGGTTTCACATTTTCACTGTGTGATCATTTTTTCTGCTGTGAAGAAATTGTATTGTTTAATGTTATCTCAGTTGCCTAAACTTCTATCTTCAAGTGCTCCTCTACATTTTCCTCTGACAGTTTCAGAATTGTGGGTCTTCAGTAAGGCTTCTGATCTATTTGAAGTTAGTTATTATGTGGGGTTAGAGATAAGGATCTAAGAGTCCAATAGAAAACCATGATAAGACACAGACAATGAAATATCTGGACTACAAAGTATTTTTTTAACTTGTAGATTATTAAAATCAAAGAAAGAATTGAACATTATCAAAGTGAATTTTAAAAAGACAATAGTTATTATTTGGGGATAGAATCATCCCTGCCATGCAGGGAAAGCTGAGGTTAAAGTGGCTAGTAAACTCTTGACTGGTCTTCTCTTAGGCTAAACATACTGATTTGGTAGCTAAGATCACAGTCAAAAGACATATTTCATCTTTCTTCTTGCTATTGTCAATTTTAGTTTTCCAGAAGTTTGGATTTATTTCTTTGGTTTTATTGATCTCAAAAATTGAAGAATTTAGAGGGGGATTTGGAAGAGTGTTCAAGGGCAATTTTACTAAGAGGATGAAACAAACAAACTATAAAAACTAGAAGATGTCTAGAAAAGGGAGATCAAGAGGAGGGAAGGAGAAAGCCATTTAAATTAGTGTCCAAGCAAAGAGGCAGATTCAGCAGTAGATGTGGTCAGCACTCATGTGATAACCAAGCATTCATATGACTCTCAAGAAGCCAAAATCAAAGGGAGGTGATTCAGAAGATGGGTCACCATGAAGACTACCGGTCCTTTTGAACTACTTAAAACCATATATTGTATAAATAAGATTTCTTATATGACAGCATTTCTGTGAACCCTAGTTGTTATTTAGGCAAGGATTAGAAAAATATTTCTTTAAAATTATTGGTGATAGGAAGAAAAAGAATATCAACCAACCAGACCCCCCCTCCCCCCAGCTCCCAGGGACAAAACCAAAGAGTACACATGGAGGGACCGATGGCTCCAGCTTCGTATGTAGCAGAAGATGGCCTTGTCAAGCATCAATGGAAAGAGAGGCCGTTCCCTCTGTGAAGGCTCAATGCCCCAGTGTAGAGGAATGCCAGCACAGGGAGGCAGGAGGCAGGTAGGTGGGTGGGGAAGCACCTTCATAGAAGCAGGAGAGGCGGGATGCGATAGAGGGTTTCTGGATGGGGCTTGGGGGGAGGTAAACTGGGAAAGGGGATACCTGTTGAAATGTAAATAAATAAAATATCCAATAAAAAAGAAAAATTATTGGTGAAAAGAGTCATTTGTTTGTGTGTGTGTGTGTGTTTCCTTTGTTTGATGTTTGACTATTTGAGACAGGATCATTTCATGTGTTATTTAATACCAGTCTGAGAGAGCAGATTGGGCTACACATTGAGAATGAACTTCTGGTCTCACCTGCTGCCTCAGCTCCACATTCTATTGCATCATACAAGTGCATCAGCATTCCTGACAGCCCCCGCCATTTTCCTCATCTCTGAGACAAAGACATGGTCTGTAGCCACGGTCAGTCTCTACTTTTTAAATTATTGCTGAGATTAGAAGTATGAGACACCTTACTCTGCTTCATTATTTCAATGGTTATGCTTTTACCATGAGTTTTCTGAATGAGCCTAAAGAGCTATTGACATTTCAAAGGGATTATTACATAAGGTGTATTTCTATTTCCTTTTCAAAAAACCAATTAAAATTTAAAACATCAGAAGTATAAACATTATCTGGTTTGGAAAACATCATCAAAATTCATATATTAACTAGTCAAATTTGCTTTAAATTTGAGAACTCTTAGAAGGCATTTGCCTAACATATTTTGATATATAATAAATTATATAATTGGTGTTTAATTTTAGTACAGATGCACAGTTTTATGTGTTTGCATATGTCAAGCTGCTTAATACGATCTTCTTTTCATCAAAATTCATGATCATTGTCAATTATGTTATAAATATTTAGAATGACATTGTATTAATATCTACAAAATTGCATATAAATGGAAAAACTGCAGAGAAATAAAGTCTGTTATTCTAGACACTACTTATTATTTTTATTTTCCATTAACTTATGCAGCAAAGGATAAATATTTTAAATTTTAGTTTAAATTTAAAAGGTGCTTTTAAATTAAATCTTTCTTAATATACTTTAATAAATGTCAGAGATTATTTTCTAAAACAGTATAAAAGTAAGCTAAAGTTTGAGAATAATTACCGTTGAGACATTCCTGATACCAGTTTTAGCATATTTCCCTTAGGGTGAGAATCCAGTTATGAGCAGAAACTGAACCACCCTCTCCTCAGTAACTTAGTGGTGACTCTCGCCACCTCATTGGTTTGCTTGGAAGAATTAATTGACAAGAATTAAAAACATTATGCAAATTCCACCTGACAGTTCTTCTTAGTAATCAGCTATAAACTGCTTAAATATTTAATCCCACAAATGGAAAAATGGTAGAATCAACTGCATGTTCAAATGAAATCCATACTAGACCAAAACTCTTTAAAATAAAACACCATACATAAAATAAGTAATTCTAAAGCCATGGGGTTTAATATTGTTAAGAAAACTGTTTCTTTGGTTGTGAGCCTAGCCTTTCATGGCTGAGCCTTCTCTCGAGCCATAGTAGCTGACTCGTGAACAGCAAGGTTATTCCTATCTATGGAATTACAGGCATGTAGTGCTTGGTCTAGATTATTATCCTTATTCAATATGGAAGCCCTATGTTAATCCATGTCCCCATGCCAGCCTTTAACCATGTTCTTGCCTCAGACATCTCCAGCCCTACTCTGTCCCATAAGCTTTAAAATATTACGTCAATACTTTTCTTCAACCTTCATTTGCTCTGCTTACACATATTGCTTATTTATTTACTTATTTTTCTGAACAGGAATAAAACATTACAACATTTACATAAGCATTACCATGAATCATAATCTGTCCTGTAATCATTACATGTACTGTGTGTCTATTAACTAAGTATTTCAATTTCTAGATTATAGTTAAGTCCCAATTAAACACAAGACTTACTGCCTTCCCTTAGCTCACCAGCACCTGTCAGGAAAATGGAAGTGAGTGAAACTGAATAATCTGTTCATTATTGTACAGCTCAGGTATATAAATCAAAGTTTATAAGGTTATACCTTGCTGGACTTATTATTTCATACTGTATTACTTGGGATATTTACTAATTGTCATATTTACTGTAGTAGGTGAAGAATACCTGTTAAGTAAGTCCATAGGGAAAATGTCCAGTTAAAAATTATGTTCCACTATTCAATATGAGATTTCTCCTCATAAGATAGTTAGCAATTCTTACTAGACAAAAGTACTGCTTTAAGTTTAAAAATTCTGTCAGTCAATATACTGTGGATCTCTTTTGGGTTCCTACCCATGTCTAAGAGAAAGAACTCCCTAACAAAAAAATAAAAAGGTGCTAAAGAAACCCTTCTGAATCAGTAATTTAGTAGTTCCCAAACAGATTTGTTAGTCACATGAGAATGATGTGAAATGTGGTAACATGGCACCACATGCTACTGCTATGCACATCCCAATGTGCAGGTTGAGAGGCTTGGAAGTGCTCACGAGTCACAGAATTTCGAAAGAAACTCATTCACCTGGGAGGGCATTCTCATAAGCCATATATCCCTGCGTTATTCTGGTGTATGGATCCACATGTTCTCTTCCAGTACTATTTTATTATAAGTGCAATTAAGGATTGAATTCTGACCTAGCTAAGCCTTCCAATGTTCCAAAGTCCTAGAACATTCTTGAATTCAGTAGGAATCTAGAGACAGGGAAACTAATTAGGCATTACAAAGAATGGAGCCAACATAGCTCAGGGCTGGTCTGCAGAATGTTTACTAGGGACAATAGCCTATCTTACCCAGGCAAGGGACTATAAAAGAGTTAGGATTTCCCACTGAAACAGAAATCTTCACTACAGCCAGGTATGGCAGACTACATTACTCATTAGTAGAAAGTCCCCCACACTATCACTTAGAATAGAAGGCAAGTCGCTCCCATATACAGGAATTTACAATGGTTGAGGAAGTAGATCAGGCTGTGGTTTTAGAGTATTGCATTATTCATGAGAAGGTTAGCTAGAGCAGAACTCCTTAATTAGAACCATGACTTGGTTGTGAAAGCTCTTGCCCTGGGAGTGTAAAGACCTCACACCTGGAACTAAGAATATAGCTGACCTTAGATAGAGCTGACTTTGTCTCAGTTGTTTTATTGCCCAGTTCCTGCCAGTCTTTGTGTTTTGCATTCCTCTGTTTTGTGTAAGAGTCATTAAGCATCCTGTGATCTCATTGTACCTTGCTGATGTGTCATCTAACTTCCCTATTTTCTTCTGTATAAAAAGTCTGATGCTCAATTTGACAAATGACATTCAGATTCTACATACTCTCTCCTGTGGTCTCTGTTTGTTGCCCACTCTCGCAGAATTAACTTCGCCCACTTGCCTCCAGAGAGACCTGATCTACACAGACAGGGGTCTAAAGGGTCTGCGACATGCTACCATGACTAAGTAAACTGCATAGCTGCAGGGATCTGGCCAGAGAGCTTACTTCTCAGCTACAGAAGTTGTTGGTTTAAGATGGAATTTTAAAGCCATGGTTCAAAAGGCATCACATGATAGATATTGTTCTGGATACTTATAAAAATATAAAGGGAGAGATTTGAGGAAGTTAGAGATTAGTCATGAGGTTTGCTAAAATACTGTATTTCTCTAAAAATCATTGAAGTCAACCAAAGTCATAAAAGCATAAAGTTTTATAAGTTCAAAATAAATAATATTGTTAGGGGAGATATGTTAGGGGAGATATACTTGGCTTCTTTGGGTTATGTACAACTAAACATAAAAGCTTAGAATTAAAACAAAAGGTAGAAAATAGGTGGTCCATAATAGATGACTCTTGCATGAACCCATATGGATACATTTACCTGATTTTTAACAGAGGTTTCAAAAACATACACATGTGAATAACACAACCTATTTAGCATTATGTGTTGGCCAAACTGGATAGTCACCTCAGAGACAGTAAAATTAAACCCACTTCTCTCACTTCGGCCTCAAATTATTTCAGTTGAGTTAAAAGTGTTACTTTATAACTTAAATACTGAAAATGCTGAAGGAAAAATAGAAGGAGCACTTGAAGATGTTAAGTACATATAAAATTCCTTAGTAGAAGCAAAATAGAACAGGATAAAAGCCTACGTGTTAACAAATGGAATTAAGGTTAAGCACATCAAAATAACAGACTGTATAGTTATATCCCATGGGATAATAGTACTTATATAAAGTGATTGATAGTTAGAATGTATAAAGAAAATAAATGAACACAGAAAGTGACCTGCCTATCAATAAATGGGTCTATGAGCTGAATGGATAGTCCCACCCCCAATGAAAAATGCAAACTACATGTAAATATCTTTAAAGGGATCAACATCCTTATCAGTCAGAAATATTCAATGAAACTTTTTTTATATTCCATTTCATACTCTTTAGAATGACTATCATTAAGAAAAGAAATGACAATAAATGTTATTTGGGTTATCAGGAAAGAAGAACTCTTATTCACTTTTGCTTGGAGTGTAATTCAGTACAGTTACTATGTAATTCATGGTGAAGGCTTCCCATAGGGTAAAATTGGATCTGCAGTATAAACTATCCAAACCAATCCTATGCAGATGCCTAAAGGACTCAAAAACTTTACCACAGAGAAACTTATGCATCCATATTCATTGCAGGTATTTTCACAAGCAAGGACATAGAATCAGGCTAAAAGTCCAACAATGAATGAATACATAATGAAAATGTACTACATATATACACTGTGATTTTTATTTAGCTTTTAAAATATATAGTATATGATTTAGAGAAAAATGAATGGAACTGGAAAACCTTGAGTGACTAAAAGGTAATCCAGGATTTAAAAAACAAATAGAGGAGGAAGTGGTGATGGGGAGGGGAGTGGATAGTTCAGGATCAGGTGTGGGGAAGGACAGCAGAGATGGCTAGATGACAATGAAAATGAATATAAATATGCAACTGATGGGGGTGAGGAGGTGGGGGCTATCTCCAGGATATGACAGAGACCTGGGGATATAGAACCTGAAGTGGCCACCTCCTGTAGCTAGGCAGGAACCCAAGTGGAGCAAAAAAGATACCAACCCACCAACAAAATCTTCAACCCCAAATTTATCCTGTCTAACAAATAAAGCAAGCAAAGTAGAGGGAACAGAAACTAGGGCAAAGGCCAACCAATAAGCAGCCCAACTGGAGACCCATCCTGTGGGCAAGCACCAATCCCTGATACTATTAATGATACTCTGTTATGCTTGCAGACAGGAGCATGTTGTTCTCTGAGATGCTCCACCCAACAGTTCATTCAGACAGATACAGACACCCACAGCCAAACCATGGATGGAATTTGGGGACTCTTATGGAAGAATAGTGAGCCTTGAAGGGAAAAGACCAACAATATCAACTAATGTGGACCATTGAGGCTCTCAGAGTCTGAGCTACCATCCAAAGAACATAGGCAGGCTGGACCTAGGCCTCCCCACTTATATGTAGCAGATATGCAACTTAACCTTCATGTAGGTCCTGAAAAACTGGAGCAGAGGCTATCCCAAAAGTTGCTGCCTGAACATGGGATGTGGTCTTTTTAAATTTAATTTAATTTAATTTAATTTAATTTAATTTAATTTTTTTGACAGAGTCCTGATGTGTGTAGCCCAGGATGGTTTAGTACTGTCTATGTTGACCAGGCTGGGCTGACCTAAGAACTCTTAGTCCTGGCTGTCCTGGAATTCACCACTCTGTAGACAAGGCTGGCCTCGAACTCAGAAATCCTCCTCCCTCTGCATCCCTAGTGCTGGGATTAAAGGCGTGAGCCACCACTGCCTAGTGGGATATGCTCTTTTTACTGGGTTACCTTGTCTGTCCTCAGTGCCAGGGTGCGTGCCTGGGTTGAAGTGTTAGGGTGGTGGAGATTCCCAGAGAGACCTCCACCATCTCAGAGGAGAAGGGGGTGGGGAGGGGAGAAGAATTGTGGGAGGGGGTGCCTTGGAGTAGGATAGTGGGCAGGATGTAAAGTGAATAAGTAAAATAAATAAAATTAAATTAGAAAGAAAAAGAAAGGAAGAAAGGAAGGAAGGAAGGAAGGAAGGAAGGAAGGAAGAAAGAAAGAAAGAAAGAAAGAAAGGAAGAAAGAAAGAAAGAAAGAAAGAAAGAAAGAAAGAAAGAAAGAAAGAAAGAGAAAAAAGAAAAGATTTTCCCTCTCAGATGATTCTAACCTGTCAAGTTGATAATAAATAAATAAATAAATAAATAAATAAATAAATAAATAAGACAGCACAATGCCTCTATTGTAAATGTTTTTTGCTGTCAACTATTTATTTGGTATGGGAGAAATAATTTAAATAATAGCTTCTAATTTGTTGAAATAGGAAAGACAGGCTTCAGGGTTGTTAAGACTCTTTGAAACTTCCAAAAATGACAGTTTAATTTTTATATTTTTATTACACCTCTCAGAAAAATCCATATTAAAATCAAGATATTCCAGTTGTGCTTCAGTTCCATGCTGAGTTTAATGCAATTTGAGTTCATTCAGTACAATCGCTGAATACACACATTCAATGTGTATATTGATATTGATACCTGAATAGTTTGAAAATATTTAGTTGTGGACATGACTACATTATAAATGAGAAAAAAGTAACCCTATGCATTTTACATCTTTTTCAGTGAAAATTTGCTTATTGGAATTCAACTATAGAATTCTTTTTCACATTAAACACTTAAGTATAAAAGCAATCATGTTAGACTGCTTTTTATTTACAAACTGCACTGACTCATTTTATCTAATGTTGCTACAGTTTATTACAATACATTAAGCTGACTACAGCTGAACTCTTTTCTGGGTATTGAGTTTGGTATGCTCAGTGAATACAAGCAATGTATGCACATATTCACCCTTAATTAGCAAATGAAAACTCTACTCAGGTATAAAGTAAATCTTAGGCTATTGGAAAATTCCTCCTAAGTAAAATACTATAATATGATTTTGACATTTTGCGAGATTATATGACATATTCTGATAATGACTAATGATGAGCTTTTGGAATTTAAGCCATGGATAATTGGATTCATGTACACAAATGTGTTACATTTAATTCAGCTTTGAATATATATTTATTCATAGTGACTATAAGTTATATATTGTGAATTTTACCCTATTAAACTTTAGAAATAAATATGCATATGCAATCAATTTACTTAGTTATAAAGGATGCAATAATTATGCACTAGAATAAACTAACTTTATAATAGAAGATCACTTAAGAAAATTGATTTTCAACTGGACCTGTCTGTTTCCAGAGGATTATTAGCATAAAAGAATAACTTAAGAAAACAACTTTATGCATATGCATTTATAATCAAGATCCTTGACTAACGGATAAATCTTTTGGAGAAGAATTATCCTTTATTTTAAAACAAAGGGATAGACCATCTTCCATTATTTCAGTCAGTATAAGCATACTTCCCAAGTTCTCATTTACAACATTTCTCTGGAGTGCACAGTTAGAGCTTTCCCTTCCACTCTATCAGCCAAAATGCTATCAAATGAATGAATAAGGATGCCTGGGGCTTTTCAGTTAAGGTCACCGGGAAGGCTGAATGTTGTTATGTTGCAATGATGTGCTATGCAGGGATTTATTTATAATCTAGAGCACACACATCCACAAATAGCTTGAATCCCTGTGGTGCTCCCAATAAACATTTAACGTATTCCTCTCCGTTTACAATAGGACTATAATCGGGGCTGTCTTACAATGCCCGATCACCTGAGTAAGCATACTCTGTAGCTTTGGAAATGCTAACATACTGACTGTTGTTGTTGCAAAACCCAATTAAGGGCATTGGCCAAGAAGATTATTAGCTTGTCATTCTTAATAAAGTAATCACACACTGTAAATAAAGTATGTATGTTCAAATTTTGGACTTCAAGACTCTTTAAATTTGAGTGTAGCAGTGAAAGTGTCAGTTTACTCACATGTAAAAGGAATGTCTGTTCTAACATAATTATGTCTAAACTCTTAGAAAATTCCAACATTTTACGATGTTTTAAGCTTAAATATAGTATTGTGAATTGTTATCTTTAACTATTTTGTCATACAGTTGATAAATATTTACCATGTGATATAACCAGGAGGATTTCAACATTAAGATAAAAATTTGTAGCCAATACTTGTACTTTCACATGGTTATCTCTTTATATTTGGGTTTTTCAATTATGTATATGTGGGAATGTTTTGTGTATGTTAGTACATATGTTTGCAGAGGCCAGAGACATCATATCCTCTCAAGGTGGAGTTACAGACAGTGGTCAGCTAACAAATGCAATGCCTGTAATTGAACTAGTGTTTTCTGGTAGAATAGTACATGCTTCCAAATCTTGTTCCCTCTCTTCAGCCTTCAGATTAATCTCCTTATGAACAATTTTCACAAAAATGGTCAGGTTGGTGGTCAAGTACTTCTGTAATTGGTCTCTTTCCAACTCATGTTGCATCCGTATCTATCAATAAGCTAGCAAAATTTTTGCTAATAATTTGAGTTGGTAGATGTTTTTAACCCTAAAAATAATGATGACATGCTGTCTGTTTTTTACATGAATATATGTATTTGCTTTTACAAATGTGTGCCTTAATTGTTTTACTATAGAATAAGAGTGTACAATATCTCAAGGATCTCTTATGTTTGTAGGTATGTGTGAGTCTATAATTACTATGAGCATAAAAATATATTTTCAAAATAAGTATCAAATCATTGATGTTTATCATTGACTCATATACACAGTTGATTCAATAAACTTTTAATTTTTTATGATTGCTGTAACTAAAATATTTACATTTTCACAATGTATAAGTTGAAATAAGAAGCACTAAAATAAGCAAAGGACCTAACTCCTCCCCCTCCTATTAAACAATGTTCCAAGAGAGCTAGCCAAAGAAACAACAGCTAGTAGATTATAATTTCTCCTTTAAATTATGCAGTACATAAATAACTTCAGTGTCCTTATATTTTGGATGATGTGATATTTCAGCTCAATTTTAGGACTAGTACCAATGTTTGAATATGAAGACTGCAAGATTCTCTTTATCCAAACAAATGGTTATGTGTATCGGCAAGGGACAGGCGTGGTGGCGCACGGCTTTGATCCCAGCACTCAGGAGGCAGAGGCATGTGGATTTCTGAGTTCAAGGCCAGCCTGGTCTACAAAGTGAGTTCCAGGACAGCCAGGGCTACAGAGAAACACTGTCTCAAAAAAACCAAAAAAAAAAAAAAATTTAAATTATCAATTCTTTATATTTTTCAGAAAAAAATATGATATACTCATATACTCACTCATTTAGATTTTTACAAAGCACAAATTTCTTTAATCTGGCCATGGAGTTTTGTCTTCTATTGCCAGGATCAATTCTTGAGGGTTTAGATTTAATTATCTTTTAAAATGTCTCATACAAACCCATTTTAGTCTAAGAGTATGAGTGAGAGGTTTGTAATTGTGGTCTGTATGGCGTTTATTGCTCATGAAGGTTGGATATGCAAGTGAGTCAACCAAACAGGCAGCAGAAAGGAATGACTGGTGGGCTCTGTTCTAGGAATATAATGAGCATTCCTATTAACTTCTCACCCTTAACACTTTGGTAATTACCCGAACCCTTACATGTTAGCATTTCATTGATTTTTCTATGGCCCTCTTAACACATATAGCCAACAAGATGTACTAATCNAGGTTGGATATGCAAGTGAGTCAACCAAACAGGCAGCAGAAAGGAATGACTGGTGGGCTCTGTTCTAGGAATATAATGAGCATTCCTATTAACTTCTCACCCTTAACACTTTGGTAATTACCCGAACCCTTACATGTTAGCATTTCATTGATTTTTCTATGGCCCTCTTAACACATATAGCCAACAAGATGTACTAATCGTCTAAGATCACTTCAATCATGATCGACGGCCTAAGGGCCTTTGTGAGAAGGGAGCGGTTCTGCTAACCTTGCTCTCAGACCTCATCCAAGGCCTGAGCTCCAGTTTTCCCCAGGAGAGTTGGCAAGATGATACACCTGCCTTTGGTTCTCTAGCTCATTTTCTGTTACCTTGCAAGTGGTTTTTTTTTTTTTTTTTTTTTTTTTTTTTTTTTCTATCACAGTGCAGGTACTTGTCTCTTGCATTTAAATATTGGTCTTAGCATTTGTTTCTGACCTGTGAAACCAAAATATATAAATGCATTCATTTACATAACAATAAAACTTAAGGACAAGATAAAATGCCCACAGATCCCTTCCTGCCATTTTGTACTCTCCTTACTCCAGCATTTTAAGACCTAAGACTCTGACTCAGACAACAGCTAGGGCTGCATTCCTACCATTTTGGAGGAAAGTTAACTAAGTATGTCTCCCTTTTTTTCTAAAACTCCAGAAATTTTATGCTTTTATGTCCCATTTTTCATTTATGTGCCCCAAATGCATAGATGTTTACAGTGCATAATATATACACATTTTAGTTGATAAACTAAATAACAGATATTTCATCTATATATTTCTAATTAATCAAATTGATCTTGTTTTTAACATTTACATTAATGGGAAAATGGTATAGTCTGCAAGATTACCCAAGTAAGTGTGAGCACAGAATCAAGAAGTTATTTAATGTTACAAGGGTGTGTGATTCTTCTTAAGCTGTCTGGTCAGTATTTACTTTTAATGGTCACTTCCTCTTAGTACAATCACATATCCCCTTAGAACTACTGCTAAAGGGAGTTCTCAAAGTCTTTGGCAGATCTCAGAATTATAGACTTCTCTCCATTTATTCTCCTTATGCTAACTCTAGTTAATTTATGAGTACACATTTATAAAAGATTTGTCTTTGAAAATCATATAAATTTATAAAATGTATCTTGATCATATTCAACCACTACTATCTCTCTTCATGTCTACTTCAATGCCTCTGCTCCATCTCACTCCACGCTGAAAGTTCTTTATGTTGGGCACCCTGAGAGGCTGTGTTATCTATATGCACATAGGTATGCGATCATTCACTGAGACACAAGCAATCTACCAATAGCCACATTTCCAAATTAGAGTGATTCTCTACATCCACAGCCAACTCTTGTTGAAAGGTCCTAACACTGGAGTAGGTTCTTGGAGATCCTGTAACATAAAAACTGTCCTTTTTCATTGGCTTGCCCTTGCATATATCTTGCGTGTGTAAGTTCAGCTGCTATGAGTGTTTGAGTGAAACAGCATGTCATATCCAGAAGTCAGCATTTCTGAGTACCCAGAACTATTTATCTTAGACATGTGGACCAGTTGCATTTGCATTAACACACTGAAAAAACAAAACAAAACTAAAACAAAACAAATAAACAAACATAAAACCTTTCCCTGACCCAAGCTGATAGAAACACAAACTTATAAGTATAGAAATTTTCTCCATGCTGCTAGCTTATATAATGTTAGGAATGACTAATGAGGCTGTTGGGAGAGAAGAGCATTAACAGTTTTACCCAGTGCTAGATACTGCCTAGAATATTACCGACCTGTTAACACTATCTGAGTACTGTTGCAATAGTGGCTTGATAGTCAGTAATAAGCAAGTACTTTATTATTAGATACAAGACCCATTCCATGAAAAATAGTTTGTATCTACTGCTATACATCAGGCCCAAACCCATGACTTGTGAGATCATAAACTTTAGGGGAGGTAAGACATATTGGAACACTGGTGGAGGCCAATCTAACTTATCTATTTGTCAAATCATTCCTTGGAGGAGTTTATAATAAAACAATAATGAATGAAAGCATGCAAAAACCCTTTACCAGGCGATCACAAGGACATATCTGAGCCATATCTATGTTATGGGATGCCAAAGAGGCTCCAGGAGACAAATTTACGTGAAACCTTTTGCCTCAGGACTGTGACCAAGCTTTTGAACTTGTGAGGTAGACTCCACTGGAGTGGGTGTGCCAAGTTTGGATTTTCTGCTGACACTGAGTAGCAATGCTAAGCATCCTGAAGGCATTGTTTGACAAAGTTTGGACACTCTGGACTGACCCTTAACTACCTTTGGTGGATAATCACTGCACACCTTTTGCTTAACTTATGCTTGTTGTTAAAGTACTCTATGCAAAACTTAGAACTACGATAACAAAAAGTTAGTATAAACAAGAATGAGAGTTTCCTGAAAAAAAAAAGTTATCCAGAAAATAGAGGCTTTCTTAAGAACTTATTACTTAAATAAACAATTAATTCACTAAATGAGTATTCTTAATAGGGATGAGATAGAGGATTTGAGAAGAATTTATTAAGAAGAAAACTTAGAGAAATTTTAGAAGCTGACAAGCTGTAATTGAATTGCTAGGTTTTAAATGTTTATATTTTAGAAACAAGAAACTTGTGTGAATAGGAAGAAATTTTGATCATGCAAGTTTATGACAAGTCCTAATACCTGAAGGCAAAAGTAAGCAGTTTTGGGAACCATAATTTTTTTCTCTGTTCTTTATAGCATTGTAATATAGATAAGTATCACACTGAAATAAGGATCCAAGACAGACACAGAGGAAGTCATCCTGGCTCAGTGAACTGCCAGCCTTCCTAAACAAACTTGTCAGACCAGAACATTACAGACAGACTGACCTTATTTAAGCAAAGGGGCTGCACAATATTTTAAGAATCAAAGAAAAAGATGGTGGTCTTATGCCAAATATAGAAGAAATATAGAGGAATGAAAGGAAGAATTAAATAAGGGTTAAAGGGTGAACTTCTATAGAAAGTCAAGTTTGCTATAATAAGTAGCAGGAAATAACTTTGATCTATTAATCTTATGCCAAACTGAAACAAAATCCAATTTAAATAGAGTCATCTGTCTAGCACTTCTGTAACTGCAAGGCTTAAAGACACCAATCTTAAGCAAGAAGATATTTTGTTTAAAGAAAATTGATTTTATCATTATTTTTTAAGTTCTTTTAAAATTGCTGTTTATTCATTTTGTTCCTCTTTCAATATTTGTATGTAATCAAGGAAGACTTTAGAAGAAAGTGAACTCAAAAAGCTGTATAATCAATGAATAAAATCCCTCAGGAAATGATTTTATGCATAAGTAAAGCTTGAAAGAGACGAAATTTATCAGCATGGGAAAAGCCATACCGAGTTGTGTGCTTCCTCTCCGCCCTGTTCATGAAAGATGATGTACCTTGTTTGATCTCTTCTTCCCTTCACTGCGCCTGCATCCACCCTTCTTCAGACCTTGACCTTAGCCGAGGCTAATCCCTGGCAACTGGAGTCTGTACAGCCTTTCATATGAGTTACCAGAAATACCTCCCAATATCTGCTGTTCTTTTTGTGCTCCATATTTTCTCCACTACCATTATGAAACACACTACTTTAAGAAACACAATAAAGATTACTGATAGTGATAGCATTCATCATCCCTCAGCCTGAAAAAAAAAAAAAAAAAACCCACATATTTCATTTTAGACTTTGTGAAGTCTAGAAGATTGTCTGGAATAAGCTATAATCACTATATAATGAGAAAAAAAATAAATTAATATATTCTATATTTGACACTTGAAATGAAAAGGCTGCATCCTACAAACTTAACTGATTAGAAAAGAAATAGAAATAAATTAGCCTACCATAATGGATGCATCTAAGATTGAAAATCGTCATTTGAATAAAAAAGTAAAATTGCATAGTGTAACTAGTATAAAGATAACATGCTCATTTCCCTGTTCCTTTAACTTCCAAGAGTTATGAAGACAGTTGATAATTAGGAATCAGGCATTGTTTCAGACCAACACTCTTACTGGTGTTTTCGCTCTCCTTTTTTTCCCTCTATCCTCACCAACTTATTTTCCATCAGAGCTTCAAGTTATCTTACTGGTTCAGACAATTAATTTTTCCCTTGTTTTTTCTTCCTCCAAGATAAAGAGAAATGAGATTTCCCTGGTGTGAACTGTTCATGCTGTGGGGAATACGTATTTCTATTTTACCTGGGTTTTTAAAGAAGCACTCTCAACTGATTCCACACCATTTAGCATGATTTGGTGAACACATTTTAAGAATTTGTTTGTAATGTTTCTGCCAGACAAAAGAATCTCCCATATCTTTCTAAAGAATATTTATTAAAGTTCTGGGTACTTATGGCTTGCTTTGCAGCCATGTATTGAGTTCTTTAAAGTAAAAATTCTCCAGATTTTGAGTGCCAAAAAGATGTTTTTAAAAATACATTATTATATTGTTATAAAGTCTGTCTGTTCATTTTGCCATGAGGTATCTTGTTTTTGTTATTGAATAATAATAATAATAAATAATGAACAGCAATAGGATAATGAATAATTTATAAGTAATTTATAATGAGTAATAATCAGATGATCATTTAATAAATTTACTAGTAAGGAATTATTTTTGTTTTTATTATTTTTGTAGGTTGATTCCAGTATTTTTGAGATTCATTTGTTAGTTAGTTTGTTTGTTTCTTTGTTTTCAAGACAGGGTTGCTCTGTGTAGTCCTGGCTGTCCTGGAATTCACTTTGTAGACCAGGCTGGCCTAGAACTCAGAAATCCACCAGCCTCTGCCTCCTCAGTGCTGGGATTAAAGACATGCGCCACCACTGCCCTGCTTCAGATCTTATTTACCTTTGTTGTTCAGGAAAACTATACAGTTAATATTATTTCTTCCTATCAATTAAGAAACGTAGTTGTGGAGCTTAAGTTTGTGAGTAGACTTTAAATAACAATGTATTCTTAATTGTGTGATCTCTCTTCTAACATTTAGTCTACACTTTCAAAATTTTCGCACCAAAATCTTGAGCAGAGCATCATTTACAGTGACCTCTGCACAGCTACAAAGGCTTGTCCCTCCAGGTCTGACACTGTACATTCCGAGCTCTGGAAAGCCTGTGTAGCCGAGCAGCATTCACAGTGAACTCTACAGAGCTACTAAGGCTGGGCCCTCCGGGGTCTACCACTGTACATCTTGAGCTCTAGAAAGCCTGTGTAGCAGAGCAGCATTCACAGCGAACTCTAAACAGCTACAAAGGCTGGGCCCTACCGGTCTAACACTGTACATCCTGAGCTCTAGAAAGCCTGTGTTGAATGTTTCCACTGGTGTCGACCTAGCACACAGAAAATGAGCAAATGTCCCATTTCTTCCTCTACGTAGTAAATATGATTCCTAACTTACCAATAACACAGTAGCATTGCTCATAATGACCATTGATTTCATGGGTTCAATATGTCATGTTACATGTACAGAGTATTTTACTTATAACTGAGACTTGGTGGAAAAGAAAAAGAAAAATTAAAAGCTGGGCAGTGGTTGTGCATGCCTTTAAATCCAGCACTTGGGAGGCAGAGGCAGGTGGATTTCTGAGTTCGAGGCCAGCCTGGTCTACAGAGTGAGTTTCAGGACAGCAGTGCTATACAGAGAAACCCTGTCTTGAAACAAAACAAAACAAAAACAAACAAACAAACAAACAAACAGAAAAACAAACCAACCCCCCCCCAAAAAAAACCACTCATTTTAATACTTTTACTATAGCATAATATTTACAGCTTTTCCCAAGTTATCAAGGTTTTTGCTTTACATCAAAAGAACTTTATTTTCCTTGATTAAAAATTAGATATTTCAGTGAATAAATATATGATATAGATCTTAAAAGTAAGTATCCATTGTCATTTGTGGAATACTTTATGTTGAAGACGTAAGGTGAGATAAAGGAGACAGTAGGACCAAAAAAAAAAAAAAAAAAAAAAAAAAAAAAAAAAAAAAAAAAAAAAAAAAAAAAAAAAAAAAAAAAAAAAAAAAAAAAAAAAAAAAAAAAAAAAAAAAAAAAAAAAAAAAAAAAAAAAAAAAAAAAGAACAGACCTACATCTTCTGCATTAGAAAACATTCAATTCTGTCTTCTAATAACAGAGTAAAATAATAAGGTTCATAAAATGTTTGCATTGTTTTGATTGGCATTTCCCTGATGATTAAGGATGTTGAACATTTTTGCAAGTACTTCTCAGCCCTTTGGGATTCTTCAGTTGAGAATTCTTTGTTTAGCTCAGTACCCCATTTTTAATGGGGTTATTTGAATTTCTGGAGCCCTGGTACAGGGGAATGCTGGGGCCAAGAAGTGGGAGTGGGTGGATAGGGGAGCAGGGTGGGGGGAGGGTATAGGGGACTTATGGGATAGCACTTGAAATGTAAATGAAAAAAATATCTAATAAAAACGTTTAAAAAGTGGGCTTCTCCCAGCCAAAACACCCCCTACCCCACCATCTTTCCTCTGAGCCCAGCAGACGCAGCTAGGGCCTTTCCTGTGCTCTCTACACCCCAGGACATTAGGATCAACTCTGGATCAGGGGACCTTGGGATCACCTCAGGATTACAGAAGAGAGGCAGCCTGCTGGGAGAGTTCTGACCCTAGAACTCAGGAAGTAGATCAGAGCTCCAGTCTGCTAGACACCGGACTTGCATTAGAAGAGCTTGCCTTCAGAGAGTGCTCTGATCACTGGATCTCTAGGGGAAGTTGGTCTTCCAGAAGTGCTATCAGAGGCTAACAGAACCACAAGAGGATCAATCCCAATCCAGTGATAGCTTGGACATTAACATCAGAAATCTCCAGATGGTGAAAGGCAAAGGGAAGAACAAGGGGCATCATCAGAACCTAGTATGCCCACTGCAACGAGTCCTGGATACCCCAACACGCCTGAAAAGCAAGATGCAGATTTTAAATCATTTCTCATCAGGATGGTAGAAGATTATAAGAAGGACGTTATTAACACAGTTAAAGAAATGATACAGGAGAACAATGCTAAACAGGCAGAAGCCCTTAAAGAAGAAAAACAAATATTCTTCAAGGAACTACAGGAGAACACTGCTAAACAGGTAGAAGCCATTAAGGAGGAAATACAAAAATCCCTCAAGGAATCACAAGAGAACACTGCTAAACAAGCAGAAGCCCTTAAAGAGCTACAGGCAAACATTGATAAACAGGTAGAAGAAATGCAAAAATCCCTTAAAAAAACTACAGGAAAACACATCCAAACAGGTGACGGAATTGACGAAAACCATTCAAGATCTAAAAATAGAAGTAGAAACACTGAAAAATACCCACAGAGAGACAACAGTGGATATGGAAACCCTACTAAAGAAATCAGGAACCATAGATGTGAGCATCAGCAACAGAATACAAGAGATAGAAGAGAGAATCTCAGGAGCAGAAGATTCCATAGAGATCATGGACACAACAATCAAAGAAAACGCAAAATGCAAAAAGATCCTAACCCAAAACATCCAAGAAATCCAGGACAAAATGAGAAGACCAAACCTACGGATAATAGGAGTAGATGAGAAAGAAGATTCTCAACTTAAAGGGCCAGCAAATATCTTCAACAAAATCATAGAAGAAAACTTCCCATACCTAAAGAAAGAGATGCCCATGAACATACAAGAAGCCTACATAACTCCAAACAGACTGGACCAGAAAAGAAATTTCTCCCGACACATAATAATCAGAACAACAAATGCACGAAATAAAGACAGAATATTGAAAGCAGTAACGGAAAAAGGTCAAGTAACATATAAAGGCAAGCCTATTAGAATCACTCCAGATTTCTCACCAGAGACTATGAAAGCCAGAAGATCCTGGACAGATGTTATGCAGACACTAAGAGAACACAAATGCCAGCCCAGGCTACTATACCCAGCAAAACTGTCATTTACCATTGATGGACAAACCAAAGTTTTCCATGACAAAACTAAATTCACACAATATCTTTCCAGGAATCCAGCCCTTCAAAGGATGATAATGGGAAAACACCAACTCAAAGAAGGAAACTACACCCTAGAAAAAATAAGAAAGTAATCTTTTAACAAAACTAAAGGAAGACAGCCACAAGAACAGACTCCCATGTTTAACATCAAAAAATGACAGGAAATAACACTAATTTTTCTTTGATTTCTCTTAACATCAATGGTCTCAATTCCCCAATAAAAAGGAACAGATTAACTGACTGGCTACACAAACAAGACCCAACATTTTGCTGCTTACAGGAAACACACCTCAGAGACAGAGGCAGACACTACTTCTGAGTAAAAGGCTGGAAAACAATCTTCCAAGCAAATGGCTCGAAGAAACAAGCAGGAGTAGCCATTCTAATATCGAATAAAATTGACTTCTAACCGAAAGTTATCAAAAAAGACAAGGAGGGGCACTTCATAATAATCAAAGGCAAAATCCTCCAAAATGAACTCTCAATTTTAAATATCCAAATGTAAGGGCAGCCACATTCATTAAAGAACTTTACTAAAGCTCAAAGCACACATTGCACCTCACACAATAATTGTGGGAGACTTCAACACTCCACTCTCACCAATGGACAGATCCTGGAAATGGAAACTAAACAGAGACACATGGACACTAACAAAAGTTATGGAACAAATGGATTTAACAGATATCTATAGAACTTTTTATCCTAAAACAAAAGGATATACCTTCTTCTCAGCACCTCATGGTACCTCCTCCAAAATTGACCATATAATTGGTCACATAACAGGCCTTAACAGATCCAAAAAGATTGAAATTATCCCATGCTTCCTAACAGATCACCACGGACTAAGGCTGATCTTCAATAACAGCAGAAATAATAGAAAGCTAACTTTCACGTGGAAACTGAACAATACTCTACTCAATGATACCTTGGTCAAGGAAGAAATAA
Source organism: Mus minutoides (assembly GCA_902729485.2). Lineage (NCBI taxonomy): Eukaryota > Metazoa > Chordata > Mammalia > Rodentia > Muridae > Mus > Mus minutoides. Next base: position 268,880 of record LR750494.1, on the reverse strand, counting down.
AGAAAGAAATTAAAGACTTTTTAGAGTTTAATGAAAATGAAGCCACAACGTACCCAAACTTATGGGACACAATGAAAGCAGTCCTAAGAAGAAAACTCATAGCCCTGAGTACTTCCATAAAGAAACTAGAGAGAGCACATACTAGCAGTCTGACAGAACACCTAGAAACCCTAGAACGAAAGGAAGCAAATTCACCCAAGAGGAGTAGACGGCAGGAAATAATTAAACTCAGAGCAGAAATCAACCAAGTGGAAACAAAAAGAACTATTCAAAGAATCAACCAAACCAGGAGCTGGTTCTTTGAGAAAATCAACAAGATAGATAAACCCTTAACCAGACTAACTAGAGGGCAGAGGGACAGTTTGTGTCAACTTGACACAGCTGGAGTTACCACAGAGAAAGGAGCTTCAGTTGGGGAAATGCCTCCATGAGATCTAGCTGTGGGGTATTTTCTCAATTAGTGATCAATGGCCCCTTGGGGGTGGGACCATCTCTGGGCTGGCAGTCTTGGGTTCTATAAGAGAGCAGGCTGAGCAAGCCAGGGGAAGCAAGCCAGTAAACAACATCCCTCCATGGCTCCTGCATAAGCTCCTGATTTCTGACCTGCTTGAGTTCCAGTCCTGGCTTCCTTGGTGATGAACAGCTGTATGGAAGTGTAAGCCAAATAAACCCTTTCCTCCCCAACTTGCTTCTTGGTCATGATGTTTGTGCAGGAATAGAAACCCTGACTAAGACAAATTGGTACCAGGAGTGGGGTATTCCTGTGACAACCTGACCATGTTTTGGGGAGGACTGTGGAAGGACTTTGGAACATTAGGGTTGAAGAACCACTCGTTGTTAAGAGCTCTGTCAGATGTTGTGTAGGAGCTTGGAAGATAATGTTGAGAACAGTGCAGAAGAT
>LR750494.1:213602-263098 GCA_902729485.2 Mus minutoides | reverse complement strand
AATTAATGATTTGATTTTTTGGGTGAACTTGTGATGAACTTTGTAACATGTGATCATGTATACTGAAAGATTTATAAGTACTGAGGACAAAAGAGATGAGACGATGATAGACTTTTTCCTTTTCCCCTGCCCAGAATAATTTTTTTCCTTAGAAGAAATTTTCCCTTTCCCCACTTAGGATCTTTCTGCTTTTTTTTTTCCTTTAGAGAGCTTTCATAGGAAACTTTTTACAACTTAGTAATAAAGGCTATAGTCGTATTTCTAAGTGTCCCTTTTTCTTCCTGTGACTTCAAACTAGAAGCTGAAAGTTAGAGCTGAGCAGTTCCTGCTGAGATAGAACTAAGACCACATTACTTAATCCTCACACACACCCCCCACACCCACTAACCCTCCCCTCCCCTGCTCTTAAGGTTACAGATGTTAATCACCTAATCCAGCAGCATTTTATCCTGGGAAAGATCAAGAAAGTTTTTAGGACTTTTCAGAAGTTATCATCTGTGTTTCAGTACAGTTAAAGAGCTAGAAAGTCCTGAGGCCCTCAAACTTTAAAACCATCACCAGAGTCCTACTCTGTGCCTATGCCACTACCCTCTCCAGGCCGGGAGGCTCCGGGCATTGTGCTATTGTCTTGTCTAGTTTGTTAAAAGAGAAAGAACATGAAGTTGGGTATGTAGTTAGTATGCAAGGATCTGAGATGAATTGTGTGAGGGAAAGTATATGATCCAAATGTATTATAAGACATTATCAAAAAATAAATATTAAAAAAATGATGAAAGTAAGATAGAAATTGATAGAATTTATAGCCTTAACTTCTTGTCTCTATATGCATACATACATACAGGACACATAAATAAACACAGACATACATGCACATACAGTGGTGGAGGGAGGGAGGGAGGTAGAGAGAGAGATGGGGGGGCATATTTTTGCTTCTGTTTCCACTCATCTCTATCTGTTCTGCTGTAAATGTTTAGCTCTATAAAACACCAGAATGTTGAAATTCTAACTCAAAAGCTAATGTGGGGTTAAAAAGCGGCCTTTGGAAGGTAATTGGGTTTTTTGGGGCAAAGCTTTCATGAATGAGATCACAAAGTTTCTTCTTACAGACCCCAGAGAGCTTTTACATCCAGACACCATGCAAATAGTTTGTTGCTAAAAGTGGGTCTTCTCCAGACACCAGAGTCTAGCAGTGCCTTTTTCTTAAACTTCTCAGTATCTGGAACATGTATACAAAGATTTTATAGTCCTTCCTGTTTGTAGTATTTCACTGGAACAACCTTTGTAGACAAGGACACAAGTCATGCATATGATTTTTTATAATCTAATAAACAAAACCTCATATTACTGCATCTCCACAGAAATTTTAAGCCATCCCACAAACACTTGAAAGATAAGGTAGCTCATTCTTATAACCACCATCCCATGAAACCATCTCTTTATTCCATTTGGATTTCTGATCCCAGAATATTCATCAGTAGCAGGACATTTAGAACCAATTGGAGATTGCAACATGGAAAATTAATTTAGACACTGAGCCATCAAACAGGCAGCAAACACTACCTGGTCCAAGGCCCTGACATAAACAACAGAGGACTGCCTGATCTGGCCGCAGTGAGAGAAGAAGCACCTAATCCTGAAAAGACTTGAGGCCCCAGGGAGTAGGGAGGTCTCATGGGGTGGGGTGAGGGTAGTCATAGTATGGGGACATCCTCTTAGAGATGAAGTAGGTATGGGTTGAGGAACAGTCAGAGGACAGACCAGTAGAGGGATAATGATTGGCCTGTAAAAAAAGATTTAATAATAATAATAAATAATAATAATAATAATAACAATCATAAAAATCTCATATACCTCCTGCCTCCAAATGTCTTAATGTACGTTGCAGCTAATTGATAAATAAATAAAAATATTAACAGATAAGGTATGATTTAAATCATTTACTTTAAAAAAGGAAGTACAGATGATCAGATGATATTTAGTATACTAATAAATACTGGCCTTCTCAAACACTGAATTATAATGGAAAATATCTGTTAATGCATGAGTCCATAAGGAGGACTCTTGAAAATACTTGCAGACTGGCTTTGGTCTGATGTAAATATTCCACCTTAAATGCACTTTTGACAGCCAATGATCACAGGATTGTAAATATCATGAATAACGATAATATATGATTACATTGAATCAGCAATGCATAGTTTCTTCTATCCCAGGCAGAACCAGTGATGGCTACTACTGAAACAAATGAAAGTAAACAAGGTAAGGTTGCGTTCTAAGATTTGAAATGGTAAAGTGAATTTATAAGTGAGGTCTAAATAGATCTTCTTTTTAGAAAATATAACTTTGAATCTGCTGAATGTGTCTTTGTGTTAGACATTTACATTTATTATTATTACACTGTGTATGGATGTTCTTCCTGCTCGCATGCCTGTGGGTCACATGCTTGTGTGTGTGTACACTTCAATAACAGAAGGGAGCTTCAGGACCTTGGGACCAGAATTACAAATAGTTGTGAGCCCTCATGTGAGTGCTGGGAACAAACCCCTTTCACTGCAAGTGCAGTAAGTGCTCCTAGCCGCTTAATCTTCTCTCCAGCCCTAAATATGCTCTTTTTAATAAAGATACAATTAGTAAGTGTATGTCATATACTATAAATAAAAATGGCATATGCGCACTAGGAGATGTGGACATAAATGTTCACTGTTTAATTGAAACACAAAAACAAACACAGAAAATCATCTAACCTCTAAGAACAATAATATGACTAAACACATAGAAGTGTAGTTAAACAACAGAGTATTATACATTATTAAAAATAATTGGATTGTTACTATCAGAGACAAATATAAAAAGGGAAAAAGGTATAATCATTACAATGAACTGTCTTTTAGAATAACTTGAAGAACAGTCAATATTTCAAAGTGTACTCTTCAATTAAGAGCACAGTTTCAATGCAGAATTTAAATGAGAAAAGAAAAAAAGTTATATAATATTCTTTAAATCTAAAGAATAAGAGAGGCAGGTACCTGGGGGTGGTGTATGGGACAGGAGAACAAGCCTTGGGAAATGTGTGTTTAATTTTGTTTTTTTCTTGGAAAAAATAAAAAACAACTATGTAACATTTTATAAATTGCACTTATCATACCAAACAAAGTTCTGTCTGTATTACATCACAATGAGAAGTTGCTCTAGCTGCCAGTGTATATTTGAATATTGTCTGTATTTCATTCTGTTGTTCTACGAGACTTCTAAAACATGATTCTCCTGCCACAGGTAAGAGTGAGTAGACAGGGGTGGATATTTGAGCCACAGTACTTAACTGCTCTTGAATTCTATGTTTCTGTGTGTGCTTCACACTTGGTTGATGTTGTAGGAGAGAAAAAGATTATGTAGTGGGAAGTGAGAGTGGAGAGGAGTAGTGAATGTAAAATTATATAATCAGAATAACTTGCATAATTTTTTAAAAATTATTTTATGCATGTGCATGTATGTATGTATGTATGTATGTATGTATGTATGTATGTGTGTGTGTGGTGTGTATGTATGTATGTAAATTCTTTTTGTATGTATGTAAACCAATAAAAATTAACCAAAAAGATGCCTTGACCTTGAGAGGAAGCAACAGGTATTTGGGAAGTAGGAAAGGAAAGGTGGAAATATTTTTTATTATAGTTTAGTTTTAAAGTTTTAAAAAGTAATTAAATAAGTTTTACAATTTCATACTTACCTACACTTTTATATGAATGTATTCATTCCTCTGGCCCACTCCAATTGTCAACTCCTACAGACCCCATTCCTCATCCCTAAGTCTGCACCTAATTTTCTATTATTATTATTATTATTATTATTATTATTAGATATTTTCTTAATTTACATTTCAAATGCTATCCCAAATGTTCCCTATACCCTCCCCCCTCTCTGACCCCCTATCCGCCCACTCCCACTTCTTAGCCACAGCGTTCCCCTGTATTGGGGCATATAAAGTTTGCAATAGCAAGGGTACTCTCTTCCCAATGATGGCCTACTAGGCCATCTTCTGCTACATATACAGCTAGAGTCATGAGCTCTGGGGGTTCTGGTTAGTTCATATTGTTGTTCCTCTTTTAGGGTTGCAGACCCCTTCAGCTCCTGGGGTATTTTCTCTAGCTTCTCCATTGGGTGCCCTGTGTTCCATCCACTTTGGATGCCCTGTGTTCCATCCACTGTGAGCATCCACTTCTGTATTTGCCAAGCACTGGCATAGCCTCATATGAAACAGTTATATCAGGGTCCCTTCAGCAAACTCTTGTTATCCTATGCAATAGTGTCTGGGATTGGTGACTGATTATGGGCTGGATCCCCTGGTGGGGTAGTCTCTGGATAGTCCATCCTTTCGTCTTAGCACCAAACTTTGACTCTGTAACTCCTTTCATGGGTATTTGTTCCCCATTCTAAGGAGGAATGAAGTATCCACACGCTGGTTTTTCTTCTTCTTGATTTTCTTGTGTTTTGCAAATTGTATCTTCTGTATTTTAAGATTCTGTGCTAATATCTGCTTATCAGTGAGTGCATATCTAGTGTTTTCTTTTGTGATTTAGTTACCACACTAAGGATGATATCCTCCAGATGCATCCATTTGCCCAAGAATTTCATAAATTCATTGTTTTTAATAGCTGAGTAGTACTCCATTGTGTAAATGTACCACATTTTCTGTATCCATTCCTCTGTTGAGGGACATCTGGGTTCTTTCCAGCTTCTGGCTATTATAAATAAGGCTGCTATGAACATAGTGGAGCATGTGTCCTTGTTATCAGTTGGAACATCTATCCTATTTTTGTGGAGGTCATTCCCAGGTAACTACAACAGCTCTGTGTTATGCTTAAACTGTCCATCAAATATTCTGACAACAGCATTCATTCCTCTCCTTTCTCTGGTTCTTACAAGGTTTTCTTCTTTTTGTTCATGATGTACACTATCCCTTTCAAGGGCATCAAATTTCTGCTGACCTAAGCTGGTCTTGTCTTCTGAATCCAAGATCAAAGCACCAGGAAGAATGGGGCAGACTACAGCCTGGTGCTATAGACAACTTACATTGGTTTCACTGTACATTTGTATACTGAATTAAGGAAGAAAACAGTTATCCAAGGAAGTGTCTTTGAGTTTAGGAAAAAAATAGTTCAAAAAACAAGTAAATAAATGCCAATAAGCACACAGTAAATATTAACAGAGCAGTCCTTTCCCAAAACTTTCTCAGGAATAGACAAATTCCTGGCACATACTATAGATTATATCTGGGATTTCTCAAAAGAAGGGCAGAAGGACATATCAAGACTCGGGGTACACTGACAAGATTCTATCTAACAAGAATAAACATGTATTATAAATTGAATGTAAATGTTTGTCATAAGAAGTACAAAATTATGTGGATGAAAAATCCAGGAAACAAAATGCACCCCTGGAGTCTGTCTCACAGTTTTTAAGGAATTATTCACCATGGCGGGGGGTGGGGGGTGGTATTTCCTGACATTAGGTTGACATAAATGTGTCCTTTACATGTGAGCACAAACTCTCCGTATTTTGGGAAGTTATGAATCTCTATTATAACTACCTTTTGCAGGAGATTTTTTATACCCAATGCCAATAGTTGGGCTGTAAAAGTATCTGCTGGGGCTGAGTTTCACATGACCCATTGATCTCTGCATTATCACCAAGTGTAGTTTTCTGTAATGGTCTTCAATTTCTATAAAGAGGAGCTATCATATCTATAGACCTAATAATAAGTTTTAAAATGAAGTCAAAAATTATGCTGATTCAGTAAAGTGGCAGTGATCTGCTTCCATGATCTATGACCTCATTAAAGACTCCTACTGGAGGAGTCACCTACATCCTTGGACAATTTATCTGTATGAGTTCAGTGATGTGTGTGTGTGTGTGTGTATGTGTGTGTGTATGTGTNCCTTTGCTAATCTTGGGTTCTTCAGTTTAAAGAAAACAAAAATAAAAAACAAACAAACAATACAAAACAAAACAAACAAAACAAAATGTTTAAAGGGAGACAGCAGTGAGGAAGACTCATAACTATTCCAACAAAACTGTAGAATTTCTGTGAAGAAATATTTCAATAAAAGAATAATAATGAGCAGACAGAGATGCGCAGGAAGCTTCAACAAGCAATGTAAGCATGCAGTATGAATATGCAAATAATGGTGCAAAACATGTATATATCACATATTCACATATAAAACATAGGTAATACATAATATATAGCATGATATATTGATTAGACAATCAGGAATTATTAAAATTGAATCAAATGTCAATTTTGATATCATAGTATTTAAGTCTAAATAATTTATAAAATACATAGGGATATCTCTACTGAAAAATACGTTCATTTTTGTCCTATATAATTCCATTTTAAAAACTCTACCGAGCCGGAGTGGTGGCACACGCCTTTAATCCCAGCACTCGGGAGGCAGAGGCAGGCGGATTTCTGAGTTCGAGGCCAGCCTGGTCGACACCATAAGTACAGTTAGATATAGTGAATAACTAGAAAAAATATGTAAAGTTTCTTGACAGCTTCAGTATATTTTCTTTTTAAAGGCCATGTTTTGTTTTTATAAAGTTAAAAGGTTTATGAAAACATACGTTTTAACTGAAACTATGAAACATTGTCACATAAAGCCTAAATGATTTTTTTTTCTTTTTTCTCAAACAAGGTTTCTCTGTGTATCCCTGGCTGTCCAGGAACTCACTCTGTAGACCAGGCTGGCCTACAAACTCAGAAATCCATCTCCCTCTGCCTCCCATGTGCTGGGATTAAAGTAATGTGCCATCACTGCCCGGCCTAAATGGTTAAGAACAAGCTGGATAAAAACAACTTATATAGAAAGAGTAAGAATATCAGAGTAGATTATCAATACACACACACATACACACACACACACACACACACACACACACACACACACACACAAAACTTACCCAAATGGCTAGAATTTTTCTTTTTTTGAGAACTTTTTTTTTTCAATTTTTATTATATATTTTATTCATTTACATTTCAAATGTTATCCCAAAAGTCCCCTAAACCCTTCCCCATCCCCTGCCCTACTCCCCTACCCACTCCTACATCTTGGCTCTGGTGTTCCCCTGTACTGGGGCATATAAAGTTTGCATGACCAAGGGGCCTCTCTTCCCAATGATGGCCAACTAGGCCATCTTCTGCTATATATACAGCTAGAGACATGAGCTCTGGGGGAACTAGTTAGCTCATATTGTTCTTCCACCTATAGGGTTGGAGACCCCTTCCGCTCCTTGGGTACTTTCTCTAGCTCCTCCCTTGGGTACCCTGTGTTCCATCTAATAGCTGACTGTGAGCATCCACTTCTCTGTTTGCCAGGCACTGGTATAGCCTCCCATGAGAAAGCTCTATCAGGGCCCTTTCAGCACTCTCTTGCTGGCGTATGCAATAGTGTCTGTGTTTGGTGGCTGATTATGGGATGGATGCCCGGCTGCAGCAGTCACTGGTTGGTCCTTCCTTTTGTTTCAGCTCCACACTTGATCTCTGTAACTCCTTCAATGTGTGCTTTATTCTTAATTCTAGGAAGGGGCGAAGTGTCCACAGTTTGATCTTCATTCTTCTTGAGTTTCATGTGTTTAGCAAATTAGTTAACTTTATGTTCTATCCACTTAGTTTAATCTTTTTTTTTTTTTTTGAGGCCTTTATCTCTACTTCAAACTTGATGTTTGTTTTCAAAGTTTTAGTTTTTATGAATTTCTATTGTCGTATTAAGGTACAGGGTCTGAGTGGAGTTTATTTTTATATAACTAAGAATTTTATTCTTCATCATTATGTTCATTTGCCATTGCTCGTTTTAAATATCTTTGATAGAAGTTTGCTTTTAGCATTTTTTTCAACTTTTATTAGATATTTTCTTCATTTACATTTCAAGTGTTATCCAGAAAGTTCCCTATATCTTCCCCCCTCCCGGCCCTGCTCCCCTACCCACCCGCTCCCACCCCTTGGCCCCGGCGTTCCCCTGAATTGGGGCATATAAAGTCTGCATAACCAAGGGGCCTCTCTTCCCACTGATGGCCAACTAGGCCATCCTCTTCTATATATGCAGCTAGAGACGCGAGCCCAGGGGGTACTAGTTAGCATTTTTAAAATAGTAGATTATTGTCTCTGATGCAAATAACAGCATTGTCTACTTGCACAAGGATTGCAGCATTCTAGTGTAATGGTTGATTGCCATAGCAATACCAGTTGGAAAACAGAATCCACCGGAAGACTATCAGTGTATTCTCTAACTGTTCTTCTCAATTTACACTTTGCTTATATCTCTAATATTCCACAAGTTGAAAATCTATTCAATACTGTCCTCCTCACATACATAATTCCCCTATTATCAATACCCAAATCAAATACCGTAAATTTTAGATTAACTAATTCTTCTCTGCTTGAATGTGAATAAAGTTCATCATCCTATAAAGCCAGCAGAGTGGTTTACAAATGAACTCCTCTGGACCTGATTTCAACATAAGCCTTTGTGCTATAATTTATCTCCTTGAATGTTCACATTTTCTTAATTTTTCACTGCAAATGATATATTTTGTAATAAGAAATACTTAGTTTTATGCTTCTGGACATCAATCTGAATCCTGCCTTTTAAATCATTTGCTTTAAAACATTTATAGTCTGCCTTTGCTGTGCTAAGCACTGTTCTTGGCGCCTGAAGCATGGCACGAGGGAAATCAGTTGAAATCCTGCATCAGGGATCTGCCGAGTGTTCCTTGTGGTAGATTATCAAAATTAAAATTATATATTTAACTGCTTGTACTTTCGTTTAAAATGAACATCATGTGTAAGCAAAATGTTCTGTCAGGATTTCTTTAACACATGATGGTAGTATTGCTTTCTGAGCACTCTTAGTAAGAATAAATATTTGTTCAGTGAACAAAACTGACTTCATTAGGTTAATACAATTTCACTTAGGTGAGAAATGGAGAAAATCTAAAACAATTACAAAACAAATTAAATTAAATTTGTTTTAATAAATATAAAACAAATGTAAGCCAAATAAATAAGTATGTTCTCTTTTGGAAGAGAGAGATATTTATTCTTTATATGAACATCAACAAGAGAATTTAGAAGTATTTCCTAATGTAATAAAATGTAAAGTATAGTAGTAGATTAGAGGTTGATAAAAATAATGCAGTCTGTACAAAAAGTTCTAAAATGATATACAATGTCATCATATAAAGCTGTGATTGAAGCAACAAGGCAAATTGAATCAGTGTTAGCAGGAATACACAATGCTGGGAAGGTTTTACTAAAGGTAGCTTCAGCTATTTTTGAGTAACATCTTTTCTGGGGATGTATAGAGTGACAACACACTTCTGTTCTATTCTAGGAGTCATTGAATCTTAAAAAAAAAACAGCAACAAGGAAATTGATAACACACATTTTAATTTAGCAATGCATTAACAACTCCTTATTGTATCTTAAAAAGGTAAATAAAATTTTACTGAATAAAAAATCCTAAATTATCTTTCATCAATTACTTGCTTTTACTTTATTTAGAAAATATTCCCAGCACTCGGGAGGCAGAGGCAGGCGGATTTCTGAGTTCGAGGCCAGCCTGGTCTACAAAGTGATTTCCAGGACAGCCAGAGCTACACAGAGAAACCCTGTCTCAAAAAACCAAAAAAAAAAAAAAAAAAAAGAAAATACTAGTGTAATTTGTATACAAATATTGTTGGAAGCATAAACCAGAGCATATTACTTTCATCTTTTAAACTTTTTATTGATTCTTTCACATCATGCACCCCAATTCCCTCATCTCCCAATTTCCATGTATCCACCCTTTACTCCTGCAACCTCCCTTGAAAAATAAAAATAAGCACACACACCCAACATACATATACACACAAACACACACAGAGAAACAAAACAAAACATAGAAGTCATCTCATCATGGAAGCTGTGAGTCCCACAGTATAGCCCTCTGTACACATGTCTTCACTTGCAAATATTCACTGCAATGAGCCATTGGTCTGGTTTCAAGTCTCTGACTTCTGTGACACCAACAATATTGGGTCCTCACAGGAACTTCTCCTGGTTATTCTATTGTGCTCTGAAGTGCAGGACTTAAACAACAGGGCTCTCAAGGGAAGGGAGCTACAAAGAAAAATTTGGGGGTCAGAAAACTCAAAGGAAGGAGGCAAGACCAAGATTCTGCTCTGCTCAAGCCTCATTTATTCAGTGGAATTATTTTTGTTTTTGGTTTTGTTTTTTTTTTTTTAAGCTGAAAACCACAAAAAGAATTTGCTCAGGTACACAGGCCAAACCAGTGGTGCTAGGTAACACATTAAGGTCAAAGGAATGTCCCCATTGTAAAAAGGTCTGGAAGGAGTGCCCTCATTGTAAAAGGAAGGGAATGCCCTCCTTGTAAAATGTCCCAAGACAATTAGGAACTGAAGCAAGATAGGAGAAGAAGCAAAGGAGTGTTAGATAATGGCTTAGGGACAAGATTCCAGGGGCTTCTGGGCCCCACATTATTGTTTAATTGTGTCATAGAGATCCTGCAGCTTTTGATCAGCAGGACCAGCACTTTTACATGACCCAACAGTACACTGATGATGAAGGTTTTGGCATGGTCCACCTCAAAGCCCTGGATCTGGGATTGGGTGGTAGCTGAGCTAGTTAGCTTTCTGGCTCTCTCTCACTCTCACCACCAGGACAAGCTCTCCAGCACTGCTCTGCCACTACATGTGGCTAACTTCCAGGCTAGGTCTACTCTTCCACTCCATGCCCTTGGGCAGTGTCTTAGTCAGGGTTTCTTTTCTTTTCTTTTCTTTTCTTTTCTTTTCTTTTCTTTTCTTTTCTTTTCTTTCTTTCTTTCTTTTTTTTTTTTTTAGATATTTTCTTTATTTGCATTTTAAATGCTATCCCAAAAGTTCTCTATACCCTTCCCCCGCCCCGATCCCCCACCTGCCCACCCCCACTTCCTGGCCCTGGCATTCCCCTGTACTAGGGCATATAAAGTTTGTAAGACCACGGGGCCTCTCTTCCCAGTGATGGCCGACTAGGCCAACTTCTGATACATATGTATCTAGACACATGAACTCTGGGGGTACTGTTTAGTTCATATTGTTGTTCCACCTAAAGGGTTGTAGACCCCTTCAAATCCTTTGGAAATTTCTCTAGCTCCTCCATTGGGGGCTCTGTGTTCCATCCTATATATGAATGTGAGCATCCCTGTCTGTGTTTGCCAGGTACTGGCATAGCCTTACTGGAGATATTTATATCGGGGTCCTTTCAGCAAAATCTTGCTGGTATATGCAATAGTGTCTGGATTTGGTGGCTGATTTGGGATGGATCCCCGGGTGGGATAATCTCGGGATGGTCCATCCTTTTGTCTTAGCTCCAATCTTTGTCTCTGTAACACCTTTCATGGGTGTTTTGTTCTCTATTCGAAGAAGGAATGAAGTATGCATACTTTGGTTTTGTTCTTCTTGATTTTCTTGTGTTTTGCAAGTTATATCTTGAGTATTCTAAGTTTCTGAGCTAATATCCAATTATCAGTAACTTATCAAGTGACTTCTTTTGTGATTGGTTACCTCACTAAGAATGATTTCCTCCAGATACATCCATTTGCCCAAGAATTTCATAAATTCATTGTTTTTAGTAGATGGGGTACAGAGCTAAACAAAGAATTCTCAACTGGGGTATACTGAAAGGCAGAGAAGCACCTGAAAAAAATGTTCAACATCCTTAATCATCAGGGAAATGCAAATCAAAACAACCTTGAGATTCCAGCTCACTCCAGTCAGAATGGCTAAGATAAAAAACTCAGATGACAGCAGATGCTGGTGAGGATATGGAGAAAGAGGAACACTCCTCCATTGCTGGTGGGATTGCAAGCTGGTACAACCACTCTGGAAATCAGTTTGGAGATTCCTCAGACAATTGGACATAGTACTACCAAAATATCCAGCAATACCTCTACTGGGCATATACCCAGAAGATGTTCCAAGTGGTAATAAGAACACATGCTCCACTTTGTTCATAGCAGTCTTATTTATAATAGCCAGAAGCTGGAAAGAACCCAGATGTCCCTCAACAGAGGAATTAGTCAGGGTTTCTATTCTTGCACAAAACATCATGACTAAGAAGCAAGTTCCTGAGGAAAGGGTTTATTCATCTTACACTTCCACATTGTTGATTATCTCCAAGGGGAGTAAGGACAAGAATTCACACAGGGCAGAAACTTGGAGGCAGGAGCTCATGCAAAGGACATGGAGGTGGTGCTGCTTATTGGCTTGCTTCCCCTGGCTCAGCTTGCTTTCTTATAGAACCCATGAATACCAGCCCAGGGATGGTCCCACCCACAATGGGGCCTCCCAGCCTCGATCACTCATTGAGAAAATGCATTAGAGCTGGATCTCGTGGTGGATTCTCTCAAGGGAGGCTTCTTTCTCTGCAATCACTCCAGCTTGGGTCCAGTTGACACACAAAACCAGCCAATACTGGCGGCATCACCTGTGTCCACAACTCCAGAGCTACTTCCATTGTGCTTCTCAGTCTAGGACTGGGGTCTGATTCTCCCAAGTGTTTGTGCAAATTTTAAATAGTTTTATTTTAATATTCAACTAAAAGCAATAAAACTGTACATGGTATTTTCATTAACTAATAAAGTTACAGATAGGGGTACTAAAGGAAAGCAGGCATTCATCAGAAAGCACTAGCAAACTGTTGCCTTTGCCCTCCTTAAAAACACAGTATCAAAGCTTTAGCCATGTTTTGAGGCTGCAGGCCTCCCTTGTTCTTGCAAACAGTTGAGTAAGCTCTCCAACGAGGACAAAGAGCACTTCAACCCTAGAGAGTACAGCAAACAGAACAACAACAAGAAGACAAGACCACTGGAATACAAAGACATTGCTATCTTAATGTTATCTATGGTTAGGTGTGTGGAGAAAATGTTGTATGGACCCAAGTCCTGAGGGTAGTGCCCTCTGGATTATAGCTTCCCTAAGAGCAAGGTCTCTCCAGATTAATGATTAAAATTTATAGTACACAAAATAAGGATACTAAATATATCTGGGGACTAACGAAATGCGATAGACCTAGACAAAAGAAATTGCCCCCTTTCTTACACTGGAAACTCCTACTAATGCAAAGAGAAAGCATAACTAGCTAAGGGATCTGAGGTGCCCGTACCAGCATTAGAGAGCAGGGGAAACTCTCTGGAACTCAATGAATTATAGCATAGTGTGCGTTATAGGTTTATATAATTAGCATTGTTTGATAATTACACATATTGTGTTCAGCAGCTACCCAGACCTAATTTGAATTTGATATTGACCTCAATTTCTTTAAAGTGGGAATTTGTGCTTCTTCTTTCAGCTCTCTGAAATTCGATGATAATATAATCCCCATGTGTTTATTTGCAATAACATGAAAATGTAAATTTTCATAGAACTCAATGCATTTTTATAAGAACAGAATTGAAACAAAGCAAGACCAGGAAATAAATAGAAAGGTGCTTTCTGTAGCTTTGCATTCTGTCTGTGGCTACCGGGGGAAGAGTGATGAGAAACTACAGGTACCAATTAACTTGCAATAATCAATTGGCTCATCTAAAAAGTTAATGAAAATAACCACCTTTCAAGTGAGTGATAAAATCAGAAGAAAGAGAGTAAAACATTTAAACCTCGGATGCACTGAATCAAAGACTAGTATCATCCTTAGGGTTAAGATTATGTTGATTTAACTAGAAGGAAATGAAATTTGCGAGACAGCAAAAACAATATGAAGTTTCATAACCTGGAAACTGTAAAGATGATGGATTCATAAATAATATGTATGTGCATAATTCAGATGATGTCAGATAAATGACACTTAGAAATATCTTGTCTTACAGATATAACTGTAAAGTGACAAAGATGTGTGAGGTTTATGTGTGTGTGTCTGTGTGTGTGTGTGTGTGTGTGTGTGTGTGTGTGTGTGTGTGTATGTAAGACATTGTAGTAACCTAGTTATTGCTGGGTTATATTTTTCCAACAGTATTTCATAAGATTCTTTAATTTTATGTCATCATTAAATTATATATTTATAGCTTCAGCAAAACAACTAATACTTAACATAGATCAAAATGTATAACTATTTTTACATGATCAAACGTATCTTGGTCTTATGCCAATGTCCTTTTACTTATATTTAAAATGACAGAATAAAAGGTAGTATAGCATCACCATGTACATGTGATTCACATATTGCTTCACACAGTGTCAATCTTTTTTTTTTTTTTTACTTTTTAATTTATAATTTTACAGAATAGTTTCTGATGCTGTGATTTGAGAATATGCCTCATACATCCATCATTACTTAGAACAAGTGTTTCACAGTATCCTGGAGGTGAATGCCAGTTATTTCACAGTAAAACATGCTGAGAGAGAGAGAGAGAGAGAGAGAGAGAGAGAGAGAGAGAGAGAGAGAGAGAGAGTATTACAACTGTCCATTTGTCTGGTGAAGAGGTTGCAATTAAAGAAGGGAGGCAATGCAATCTGAAAGCATATCTGAGATGAGCAAAACAAAAGTCATAAGTGCATGTATGTAAATGAAATTAATTCATAAGTTGGTCGGGCTGAATCCAATCCATAGAGAGCCTCAGAAGTAACTGTAGCATTGTCTGAAAAAATTCAGCCTGTGTATATTCTACTGTAACTCCTGCCCAAGGCTTTCCCACATATTTTAGAATCTCAGTCCAGAGTGCACGATAACATAAATATATCACTCACACATGCCAGCACACACTCACATGTGCACACAAACATGCACTGAAGAGAGGCAAAGGGAGAAGGAAAGACAAAGGGAGAGGTAGAGGGAGAGAGGGAGAGAGAGAGACGGAGAGGGAAGAGAAGGGAGAAGGAGTGGGAAACAGAAACAGAGACAGAGAGTGAAAGAGAGACAGAGAAAGAGAAGGAGAAAGAGAAAGAGGGCTTGAGGACAAATATTCATACCCTTGCTGGTCTACCACATAACTAAATATGTAGGAAATGTTTTGTAAATGCAGGACCATTCTGCTCTATAATTCAGGTTAGCTACTGAAGAAAGAATCTTGACATTTATGCACAACTGTCTCAAATCCCAGGAGTACCATGGTAGAGGGCAGCAGAGGGAGATCTGAGGAGGTTTGTCATACATTTCACCTGTGTGTTCAATCTTATTAAATCGGTTTACCAGTAATTGCATGGTTAGTATGAATTTCCACATTTTTAAAAACCTGGACAGAACTTTAGCGAAAACTAAGTTTGTCATCCAAAGGTCTTTTACCACTTTTTGATGAAATCTTGTTTACCAATACGAAATTATTATAAGACCAATAGCTATGTTCATCAGACTTTTCAAAGTTTCATTAGTACTAAAAGTCCTCATCACCTGAATATTCCTTTTAGTAAACTTAAAGGAAGAGATTTAAAACCATGCATTTTCTGAAAATACCTTTGAACTGCTGATCAATTGTTACTGTTAATGAAGGCTTTGTTTTTAATCTGATCCTGGTTATTAAGCATGCTTGGAATGCTAAATTGGCCTGTTGAGAACTTGGATGAATATTAAAATTAAGTTTGGATTTAATATAACATTCCAATCTGTCAGAAGCATGCAAACAGAATTTTAGAATCTGTGCACCCCCATACAAGTGTTAGCCTGCCAGGCTGTCAGCTTACCTTTATTAAACTTTCAGTGAAAGTGAAATTATGAAAATATAAGTTTATATTTGTGCTTTTAGTCAGTGTATAAGCTGTGCAGAACCCCACCCCAGGCCCCATGGACTAGTTGTATAAAGTAAAATCTGTTATTGAAGCTCTTAAATAGCTACTATGCTTTTAATATTATTTCAATGATTTTTAGCAATAGACCTATAAAACTGGTCTGGAAACCAAACCAAAGTATGGTAGAATGTAGGCAAAATGAATTCACCTAAAAACATGCCTCTGCATGTACTCAACAATGTTAAGGGAGTTCCTTAATTGTAAAAGTTGAAACTTCAAATGGGACCGTTATGCAGACTTTATAAGCCCCAATACAGGGGAACGCCAGGGCCAGGGGGTGGGAGCAGATGGGTGGGGGAGCAGGGCTGGGAGGGGGGAGGGTATAGGGAACTTTCTGGATAACACTTGAAATGTAAATGAAGAAAATATCTAATAAAAGTTGAAAAAAAAGTTTGAGGATATTTGCCTAATTTATCCATGTCAGTTATTAAGTTGATTTTTAGATAGAGAAATGAGTATAACAAACTAATAATTTCATTTTAAGTACTAATAAAATTTTATTTTAAATGCTGCATTTTTAATTCTTAAGATGTACTTTGAATTCTTAAACTGTTTAATTGAATGTTCAATGTTTTGAAGGCCTGTTAAAATTCTGTTGTATATAGTAGCATTTGAGCAGATATTTGCAATAAAAACCTGTCTTTGAAAAAAAAAAACTCATTCCAATGTAATAATACTTGCTTGGCACAGTACTCAGCAGGCCAAGATCCATGATCTCATTTAACGTTCATATGTCTAGTGCTCTCCAATTTGTGTAAACCAAGAGTCTTAGCTTTTTTCTTGTAGGTATTATAAAATATCCAGACCCTTTCTCTATACCAGATGCTATCTCCAATTGACAACCACTCAGTGAGAAAAAAGTAGACTCCAGGAGAGTCACACCGGGTATACAAACTACACCCGAGGGCAGGCTCCATGCACAGAGGTAGGTGGTCAACACAAAATGCATCAGCAGTATTTTTGGAGGCTTATTTTGTCTCACAATGCTTGTCTTTTATTTTTTCCCTCCTTACATGTCTTTTGCTAATGGTTTCCAATTGAGTGTTATGGGTTTTCTGTGAATGCAGCTGTATGTGTCTATGTATTTGTTCACATTTCTCTATTTTTCCATTGGAATTTTGTTTGTTCGTTTTGAACTATTTTCTGCATTTATAGGTTTTTTTCTTTCTTTTGATGTTAGATGCCTATTTGTTTTCTAATGAGAAAGAAAGAAAGAAAGAAAGAAAGAAAGAAAGAAAGAAAGAAAGAAAGAAAGAAAGAAAGAAAGAAAGAAAGAAAATTTTCAATTTTTCAAAGAGATTGTAGTCCAAGACTTTAAGAGCAGCTGTCCAGAGTCAGGAGAAGTCAATGAAAGCATGAATGGTAGTTTGTTCCCCGTCTCCACTTACAAAGTCCAGGACCAAGGGATGAAAGGCAGCAGCCACACTGAGAGAGTCTTCACATGCCAATAAGAATGAGCCACATGCCCAAGACACAGAGATATACTCTGAGGCCCAGGGACAAGATAGATTCGTTGAGTTATCAACTAACACTTACCATCATACCAAGCTTTCCCTGTTTGTGTGGTAGGTTAAATAAGTGTTGTATTCAACACTTCTGAGTCCACTCTTTTAGCATTTATTATCATTAATATGTTATTTAATCTTTAGGAATAATAAGTTGATGATTAAAGTAATGGAACTTTAGACAGTTTGATCTATAGAAATCTTCTATAAAGAGTATGCCTTCATTCTGACAGAGTCTACAGCTTTTACTTTTAACATTGCTAACAATTTAACTCTATTATAACATTTTAACCTTCATATGAATTACACTTAGTTTCTGTTTTAATAGCATTACCTTGGACCTAAACCAAGAATGGCATCTTATTTCGCTAACCTTTCAATACACAGTTTAGAGTCTAAAGAAACACTTATAAATATGTTTAAATTCTTCTTTAATTAGAGAAATCAGAGGGGTTTTAAAAATTGAAAGACATACTAAACCTCAAAAATTAAAATTCTTTGTGTCACAATATCTATGGAATCCCATTCCTTGATTCCTTTTAGGAAGAACTGACCCTGACTAATGTCTTTGAAAATTTTAATTGTGACATAAAAATTTTTAATTTTATAAGGATACATCAATTAAATTATAAATTTTTATTTTCAAACTACCTAGTTTATTTACTTCTATGTTTTTTTCTTTTTATTGGGTATTTTTTTTATTTACATTTCAAAAGTTATGTAATACATTTATATGTTATATGGATTTACTAGAAAATAAGTTTGTTTGTTTGTTTTTTGTTTTTGCTTGTTTGTTTGTTTGTTTGTTTGTTTGTTTTGAAAATAGTAGTTTTAGGAAGGAAAAATGCCCCGTCAAAACTTATTTGGGGAAAAGTTCAACTCTCTTTCTTATTAATCTATGTAATAATAGGGAGTGGAAAACTCATGGCTGATTCCAGTATTTATGTAAACAAACAAACAAACCTGTGGATGAAGCTACATATGTAGTTCCATTGACAGAATGCTTACTGACATGCTTGGAGACTTGGGTTCAAATAGAGGCACAGCATAAATCCAGATAGTTTGCTACAAATCTGGTTACACAAGGCCCTGTGTCAAAAACAATGAAAAAGAACAAATACAGATAAAAAGGTGACAAGAGGGCTTCATGGAGACCACTCAGTGCTAGGTACAGAAATCACTAAGATTCAGTGCAGTTCCATTAGAAAATTCAAACTCATTACTATCAACATCCAAAATCAAGAATCACTGCACACTGTTTCACTAAGGCATAGTTTTCAAATATTCAAATCCTCTGGATAGCCTGGAGAGTCACTCTGATGGGAGACATACCTATACAGCCAGGAAGTGTGAGTCAGAGCTCCCAGTTGAACATAAAAGCATCAGGTCAAGTAGGTGACACTGCCTTGCTGCTTCCTGTGGGATTCACTCTGCTCACTAAAGCTGTAAGGAAATCACTAGACAAGGAAATTGCTTTAGCAGCTGCAATTTCAGACTTTACATATATAGCCACATTTATCATATCTTTATCACTGAGTAAATGGTTGAAGAATGCCAAGCATGAGATATTACCTGGTATATAGGGCAAGAAGATGCAAATTGTATTTGATTAATATGAAATGGAATTTTAGTCCAAATTATTTCAGGTAGTGAAGGTAGACCTGTTTTCTAATCCAAATGCTGGTTAGTTTAAACTATTTACCTGTCTTTCTGTCTCGTCAGTTGTATATTCTCCTTTATACTATACCTTACATCTTTTACTCTTTACTATTAGGATCTAAGTTGATTTAGTTATTTTATTTTTCTAGCTATTTTCTAAGTTGGAAAGATACTTGTCTTATGGCCTAAATTCATAGGTAGCCTATCTTCCATTTTCTTCTATTCTTGCTTGTACCAATTCTCAAATTTTTGTTTCTCATTTTTTTTTTCCCCAAGACAGCGTTTCTCTGTTTAGCCCTGGCTGTCTGGGAACTCACTCTGTAGACCAGGCTGGCCTCGAATTCAGAAATCCACCTGCCTCTGCCTCCCAAGTGCTGGAATTAAAGGTGTGCGCCACCACGCCCAGCTTTTGTTTCTCTTTATCAGTGCATTGATGTGCAACTGACTGCTCACATAGCAGAGCTAACATCTAAAATTCAGCTTCCAAATTTCTTTTGCTATGCTAGTCACATGGGCTCCCTTTGTAACAAATTCATGTACCAAATTCAACAATATATTATCAAATAAATGCCTTTTGTTTGAATTCTTCTTTGGTTGCTATGTTTACAATATGATATTACTATTAAAATATTAGTAGAATATGTGAATTTATGATAATGATAAATACTCTGTGATAACATTATTCTAACAATGAAAGCACAATATACAAATAGCAAAAATTTACATTAAAAACATATATTCACATTTTTTACTAAAAATAGTAATTATGTTCCAACAAAAATTTGGACATGCAAAGCCATATATAAAATTTTTCTTAAATAATGTATCTATATTGCTATGATTTGTTTACTAAGTATTTTCAAACAATGCTACTTTAAGAAGAGTGGACTATGGCTGAATCTAAGAGAGAGTCCTGAGTGTTGGAGACAAGAGGAAACATTGTATGAAATTCTTTGGCATATTTAATCAATCATATGGGCTACTCAGAGAATCCTCTTTTAAACTTTTAAAAGCCATGGTTACTGCAGAGCAGAGAAAGATGGAGTGGTTAGAAATGGGGACCTTAGTTGAAGTTTGCCTTTTTAAATCCTAAAATAGACCTGCACATGATGGAAAATAGGGGTTAATATTATCAGGACATAAAAGAACAAAATGTTTTGTCTAGACAGCTGCTTTCTTTAAGTTACACCTTGAGTTTAAAAAAAAAACATGAATAAAATTGTTGAACGCCTCTAAAGCAGAACTGAAGACAATCAATCAATATTTCAAACTCAATCTCCAGTGATAATCACAATATCCAGTTACTTCCTCTGGCAGGCTCTTTGCTGGGTACTTACCTCATTTTGATGATCTCAGGAGTCAGGCACTCTGTGTGTCAGAGAACCAAGTACACATAGCTGGCAGACGAATGCCCTATAGCCTGCTCATGCTCACTCCCCAAAACAAGCTAGAACAGCATACCTCATTTGGGAATTAAAGCAAAATCCAGGTAATGCTTTAGAGTCATTGTGATAGTAGAGTATATAAGATAAACAGATAGCTGTATCTTCTCTGTTTAAAATGAAATACATTTCATATTTTATTATTCTTAGGCTTTCAATACAAAATCATGTTTTTGGTGAAGGCATGCTTGCTGACATTTAAATATGTTTTAATACTATCATGTTATACTTGAAACATTTTGTCTCCATTAAATAGTTTCTGTTTCTTATCTTAAAATAGGAAAAATATACATGCACATTTTAAAATAATGTGCTTTTCAGTTCTCACCAAGACATATTTATGAACTCATTATGATTGCCAAATAACTTAATATGACCTTTATCCCTAGTTGGCATGCTAATATATTTGCAGTACACATTTGAAATTTGCCTAATTAGCCATGAACACAGAAAGAAACTGCATATTTTGATTGGAGATAGTATACAATTTTCATTTTGTTTAACTTCTACAGATGTAAACAACCAACAATTTGTGATGAATTTTATTTCTTTTAGTGTTCAGAAATAATTTAACAATGTAACTATATTCTTATTTATATTATAATCATTTAGTGAATCACCTTCCAGTTCTATAATATGTGAGACAAACGTTCAATTCAATAGGGAAACTAGAGTTTATTATAGAGATCATCTAGTGAATTTACTGAGGCTATAATAACAGGGATCCTTTCAGAATAATTTCTTCTAATTATACAACCTAGAAATAAAGAATACTTAGAACACTTCTTTATAGTAATGAAGATTCAATTAGAATGAGTGTATTGTTCTCCACTATTATAGCATGTTATATACATATTCATGGGAGTATTTGCAAATATGGACAGAGATTCACTTTGATAATCACCTGTCAATGAAAAGCTCAAGGAAATAAATTAGTCTGTAAAGGAAAACTTGAACCTCATAAGTATGACTTAAAATACATAGTAAATGCAAGTACATATATCTGAGTATGAATGACATGTCCCAACGTTGATGCAATCTCAATGTCCAACTAGAACTTCTATGGACCTAAACACAGATACGAATCTATGTGAGACATTCATTTTTACTTTAAATTTTATGAAAAGATGGATATTTTAAATAAGAGGCTATATGTTTTCTTTTGAAAACATGAGTTTTCAAACAGTAAATAAGCAAAAAAGGTAAATCAGCTATTTACTTTTAAATAGTCAAAACTTAAAAAAAAATGTAAAGCATTGTCACAAAAATACAAAAATTACTGGACTATCAATAAGGAAACTCCAGAAACAATACAAAATAGTCACTGTAGGGTAATAATTAGTGTGTTATTTCTTAGCGGTTGAGTGAGATACAGTGTCCTGAAAGTGTGCATCTTCCCTGGAGAAATTAAAACAAAAATAAATCCCTATTTAATACTATATATCAGCATGAACTACACACTGATAATGAGAAAATAATTAGGATGTTGCTTGTTTCTTGTATTTTTCTTTATTTCTATAGTTTCATGTAATTTATACTAGGTAGAAAGTATTAAAAATATTTAGAAACAACAACAGGTTATATGTTTATTTAGGCTCTCAATATGAAAGCAGAGAATGCATAAATTTTATAAGAGCTCTTGTTCTAAAGGAGTAGTTTCTGGGTCCCTAAGAAGGAATATTCTTTAACCAGAATAATTGCTGAACTGTTGGAGGAGAGAGGTCACAAATACTACCTATGGTTTTGAAATTAATTGAAAATTGATTACTTTTACATTTCCTGGTAATTTTCATATTGCTAATGCACTAAAAGTAGATGTTTGCATGAAAAATTTTTCAAAGTAAGATTTATAGTGTTTAATAATTCCATTAAACTCTCATTTGATTAAGTGTTTTTTTTTTTTTTTTTTTTTTTTGATTGATGTACTAGGATTGCTGAGTATTTATGGGCAGGGTCCTCTTCTTCTCTGAGGAGAAGAGGAGGAGAGAAGTGGGGAGTGATTGTAAGGTTGAGCCTGGGAGGAAAGGAAAGGGAACTATGATCAGACTGTAAAGAGAATAAATAAGCAAATTAATGGAGACCATATATTTAAAACTCAGTTATTTGTGTATTAAGCCTATGTAAACTGACCCTTGAAAAATATATTATTAGTAAATGTTACATATACAAACAATGACAATATTAACCCTAATGAATATATTTAGATTTTAGTAGTTTTTTATTTCAGAGATGATCCTTGAATCTACATTACTATCACATCTCTCCCTCCATCCTCAAACAACTCATGTTGTGTCCCTCCTACTAAGTTAATGATTTAAAATAAATATGGCTATTATATATATATATATATATATATATATATATATATATATATATATATATAGACACACACACACACACACACACACACACACATATGCACACATGTATATATAATCCACTGAGTTCTTTTAGCTTTCCTCATATGTGCATGTATCTAGACTTGACAACTTGGGATCAGACAGTCTATGTGAGAGTTCATCCCTGAAAGCAACTTATTCTCCACTGTTATAATCCACTGACCACCTGTTATTCTTCACTTAGGGATGAGACCATGTCCACACTGGGATACTGGCTGATGTCACTATGCTGGTCTTGGTCAGGCTACAATATTCCTAATAGATCACAATTGATCTTCTTAATGTGCCTAGACAGTAGGCAAGGAGCAATGGCTCTAGTTATTACTCTGACAACTTTTCTGTGATGGTACCTAAGTCTAGGTTTTAGAGTTTGTGTTGAATAGGTATCAGTTGTTTTTGGCCCCTCCAGATGTGCAAAGTCTCTGGTTTTAGACCAGTTGTATAACTCTGCACTAGTTTCCATCTGTTGCAAAAAGAGGCTTCTTTGCAAAGGTGTGAGAGAGATATTTATCTGTGGTTATAAGAATGGGTACTTAACTAACAGAATGTTTATAAGATTAGGAACCTGACTTTTGTAGATTCTCTTCTCTGGCCTTTTGCTGTTCTAGCCCCAGACATCCAGGGTTACAGTACTGGACATAAATTTGCTCCAGGTGTACATGCCTTAGGTCTAATTAGACAGCTGTTCTTTCCTCTCAGTCTAAAACTACAACTATTGCAATATTATGTATATCATGTTGGTCTAGTTCTGTTGCAGTCATAAGCTTTAGAACTAAAGAGCACCATCAGATACCACTCCTCTTCAGCAGTTTTCCTTGCTCCTTCTCACACTATAAGAACTATTAGTGATTGAGGTTTGAAGGTGAACTACCTTACCTTTCTTTACTTATTTTCAATATCCAGACTTACTTTCACTTTTCTCCCTCTCTTCACACTACTCCTTGTCTCCCTAACACTTTCTTCTTCTCTTTTATTATCCCATCAGGATTACCAAGCTACATTAGGCTTACCTTTTATATTATATCCTCTCAAATATTGAAATAAAATAATTTCATTTATAGTACCTCTATCAAATCTTCAAGTTCAGTAAATAACTAATAACTTAGTTCTAGGCATCATGTGATGACTTAATTAAAGATTTTATAATAGTCACTCTTTATGTCAATACTTGAATTATTGAGGCTTTTGGAGCTTTAAAAAATCATGTCTTTTGACACCTGAAAGAAGGATTTATTTCTTTGTATTGTAAAAAAAAAGGAGTTGGAATTTTGCAGCGTGCCTCCCTCGACCAGCAAGAAAGTCCCGCCACCACCGGGATCTTCTCAGTCAGCTTTATTCTGGAGCACCTTGATAGTAGATTCCAAGGACCCTGGACAGCAGCAGAGCTGCTGCTTTTATACTCTCCCAGGGAAGTGGGAAGGGTGTCCTAGTGGTTGCAGATTGGTGCACCAAGCTATACCTTATTACTATGTGGCCCGTTCATTGGTGCCACAAACCGCACCTCATTAGTATATTTTCCCTTCGGGAGGGGCTACTGCCTAAGGAGGACCTGAAGGGAGCTGCACATGCGCGTGTGCTAGGCTCCCTCCCCTGGCAGCTGTCCTGTCCTGTGCCATCTTGTAATGGTGCGGAGCCGGAGGCTCTCCCTGAGCCAGAGGCCTTCCTGGAGCAGCCGGGGGTGGCGCAGCCTCTCCCAAGTCAGCGGCAGATGGCACTGCCTCTCCTGAGTCGGAGGCTTCCTACAGAATTTGTCTAAATTATTCATGAAATGGCACAGATTAAGCAGTGCCATATAATATAATAATGTTAAATATATATGTATCTTTTTGTATCTCATTGACAAATAGAGTGCATCGACCTGTGTACAGGAAATCAAACCCAACATGGCTTCTCTGGCATGGAAGCATATCCAAAGACCTCCGATCTACAGTATGATCTGAGTGGAATACACCCTTACTGCATACCTTTAATTGCTAACAATGAAAGTAAGGATAATTTCTAGATGGAAGCAGCCATGTTTGATAATGTAGTCTAATGTTGAAGCAGACAAATGACAAATCTGAGAGAGATTTGACAGCACAAATCAGATATAGGATTTTTGCCCAACTCACACTGAACAGAAGAGGAAGAAAGGCTAGGTAAGACTAGAGACAGTTTTTTTTTTTTTTTCTGTTTTTTGTTTTGTTTTGTTATTGTTGTTTTAATGGTGGTGTGGTGTATGGTGGGTGGTGTATGTGTCTGGCAATTTTACTGGGACAGCATTAAAGAGGCAGGTTGTAGAGAACAAGTTAAATAAAAGTAAAGGCAAAATGAGCCAGAAAATGAGAAGCCAAAAGATTAGAACATATTGTCAAAGTTAGCATGAAGCTAGGCAGAAAAATTCAATCAGAAGATGAGAGAAGGTGGATTGAACCAATCAGCTTGGAAGACTAGATCATAAGGAGGCTAGAAGCTGCCAGGGCTAGACCTAAGAATAGTTGGAACAGAGCATGATCTGGGACTAGCTCAAGATGTGTTATCACAGCTTGGATGTGGCTCTCATCTCATCCCACCATCTGAGGGGAAAAAAGGGACATTTACACATTCATTTAAAGCAATGCCATTATACACATTATACACATTGAAAAAATGCCCTGCACTATAAAGTATATATATATATATATATATATATATATATATATATATATAAAATCTTGGCTGAATTGTGACAAACCAAAATGAGAAAAATTTCTGTATGAAAAAATCTGGAAGTTGTAAACACCAGGACACCTCAGTGTAATTTGGCACACAGGCACAGAATAATTTCTGAAATAATGGCTACATTTTCTTGAGTATTAGATAGTAAAATAAACTTTCAATCATAAATTATTTAAAAATGCAGTTACCCATGATTAATAAATTAAAATATTGATTTAAAAGTATAAGAAAAGAAAGATCTTCAATCCCATCCCCTAAAAGCTCATGGAACCCTATTGAATAAGGGATGGAAAAATTGTAGGAATTAGAGGGGGTGAAGGACAACAGGAAAACATGACCCACTGAATCAACTAAGCAGGGTTCCCATTACATCACAGAGTCTAAAAGTCTGAACACACAAATTTATTTATGTAGTGACAATATGTGAATTAGTTCTTTTATAGACTAATAGAAAGGAAGTCTGAGAAAATGTTCCTGTTTTTTAATTTTGTGTCCTGAATTAACTATCGAGTTTCTTGACATTAAGACTTACTATCTTCCTCAATATATAATTAGAATATTTTACTAGACTTATTTAAAGACCTTTTCTAAAGTAATATTTTAAAATTTTAGAGCAAATTATATATATATATATATATAATATTTATATATAATTTATATATAATTTATATATAATATATATATATAATATTTGTAGCAGATTTTAATATATCAATTATATATGTATATATATATATATATATATATATATATATATATATATATATATATAAAATATGTGTGTGTGTGTGTGTGTGTGTGTGTGTGTGTTAAAGAATGAGGTCATGAATTTGGAAGGCAGCAAGAGATACATGGGAAAGTTCGATGTAGGAAATGTGAGGGGAAATGATATAATCATATTATAATCTAATGAAAGTAAAAATTTTCTAGGAGCTGAAGGGGTCTTCAACCCTAAAGGTGGAAGAATAACCATGAACTAACTAGTACCCCCTGGGCTCGTGTCTCTAGCTGCATATATAGAAGAGGATGGCCTAGTTGGCCATCAGTGGGAAGAGAGGCCCCTTGGTTATGCAGACTTTATAAGCCCCAATACAGGGGAACGCCGGGGCCAAGGGGTGGGAGCGGATGGGTAGGGGAACAGGGCCGGGAGGGGGGAGGGTATAGGGAACTTTCTGGATAACACTTGAAATGCAAATGAAGAAAATATCTAATAAAAGTTGAAAAAAAAAAAAGACATCCTTGGGAGTGTAAGATGATAAAGATCAGGTACTGCCAAAAAAAAAAAAAAAATTTTTTTTATTTAAATAGTGACATATTCACCATGGGTTATTGGTATATTTGAGTTAAAATAGTGATGTGAGTATATAGATATAAATTTAAAACATATGTTACATAACAAATATTCTAATACACTATAGTACCCTGAAAAAAATAAGAAATGAGATCAAAGGAGGCAGAAAGAATGTCTTCTGACAAATTATTTTTTTAAAAAAATTATTAAATCAGAAAAACATCCCATTATGTGAGATTGTACTGGCTGGTTTTGTGTGTCAACTTGACACAGGTTGGAGTTATTACAGGGAAATGAGCTTCCTTCAAGTCCTCCATGAGATTTAGCTGTGGGGTATTTTCTCAATTAGTGATCAAGGGGAAAGACCCTTTGTGGGTGGGACCAACCCTGGGCTGGTAGTCTTGGGTACTAGAAGAGAGCAGGCTGAGCAAGCCAGTAAGGAACATCCCTCCATGGCCTCTGCATCAGCTCCTGCTTTGTATCCTGCTTGAGTTCCAGTCCTGACTTCCTTTAGTGAAGAACAGCTGTGTGGAAGTGTAAGCTGAATAAACCCTCTCCTCCCCAAGTGCTTCTTGGTCATGATGTTTGTGCGGGAATTGAAACCCTGACTAAGACAGAGATGAAACAAAAGCTAATGTGCAGAGGATATCCTTCATTGATTATGAAATCAAAGTTGTAAGACTTGCTGTGGACACAAAAACTTCCCTGGAGGACATGAAGATTGGTAGCGTTAACTTATCTTGGTAGGGTTAATTAATATCTATTTATTCAAGGATTTTTTTTTTTTTTTGAGTATACATCACAAATCTTGAGAAACAAATGTTCCTTTTCTCTATGAGATGTTGGGCATCATTTACTTCTCCTGTGCTCTTAAACAAGGAGACAAAGTTTAATAGTTCCTAGTACAAAAAATGAATTGTTTTTATAGGAGTGATCCATTTGCTTACCTGAAAAAGTAAGTGAATGAACTTAAATTTTCACTATTGTGTGCATATTTGTTGGGTAGAATATATGTCAAACAATAAAAAGTGAGTAAGTTAAAATATGGATGTGTTACTTAAAATGGGATTCATTTACAATATAACCAGAGAAATATGGGCCTATATTTGCAAATTAACCACTCAAAAACCTCATTTTCTGAGATTTGGTTAATTAAAAAAATGACTAAGTTTTGGAAGCTGTGTGTTAGGCTTCTTATATATTTTCAGTTAATATCGGTCATTCTTAGATTTCTGATGGGGTTGGAGACTTATAGTCCCATAGCCAACCCAGGCTATTTACTTTGAGAGGAACAAAGGGTGCTTTTCAAATGACATAAAATCTAAAGCCAGGACATAAGTCAGGTGAAAAATTATAAGGATTTTTAAGTTATGATACATGACAGAGGTCATATTTATTAAATTGAAAAAATGATGGACTGGGTGTTGGGTCTATCTTGTACTTTATAAATTGCAAATTGGTATTAGTTGTGCTCAAATTTTATTTTGAGAGAAAGTTGTTTTTTTTTTTAATTTAATTAAAAAGAGTGACATGTCACAGGATTTTCCCTGTCCAATTACATTAGTGCAGAGGAGGCCTGTGAATGGACAGAGAAAAGGGAAGTGGTGCTAAGAGTTATGTGTGGGGGTGGGGGTAGTCAGAAGAGAAGGGAGAAGGATGGAGGCCTACATGATGTTATCAAAAGGTTAGAATACTTGGGTTAAAGCTTTATCTTTATCAAGTGGCTCTGAAATTATTTATTGACATCTTGTAAAATTGTGAATTTATTAATACATAAATCTAATTGGTTAACTATAATCTTAAGAATTTTGATTTTAAAGGGTATTGTGTTGTCAAACTGCGAGGATGAGGATGGCAAATCTATTTGGTTACTGGAGTGTGGGACCGCAGGTTACAGGGGACTCTAGCAGAGAGAGAACTAGTGGCTCACATGACAAGCGAGCCAATGCTTCTAGAGCTAGCTCCTTAGAGAGTTGGCAGCAACCACAGGAGCATGGGAGCAAGGTCAGAACCCATGGAGAGTTGGAAGTTTACATTTTTAATATTTCCAGGAACAATGCTTACTATATAGTTAAGAATGAAAACAAGAAATTACAATGAATAATGGGAGAGTGTTACAAGTAAAGATGACTTTCATAAATTTAAAGCTGCACATAAAGTGAACATATTGAAAAGGAAATAATTATTCTTTTTTTCCAAATTAAGAAAGACTACAGAAGGATCCTCAAGCTATTTCACAAATAATTGAGACTATAAATTGTGATGGCTGAGGTCACTCTTTCATTGTCAGGTTTAGTATCAA
Organism: Mus minutoides; assembly: GCA_902729485.2. Taxonomy (NCBI): domain Eukaryota; kingdom Metazoa; phylum Chordata; class Mammalia; order Rodentia; family Muridae; genus Mus; species Mus minutoides. Next base: position 233,987 of record LR750494.1, on the reverse strand, counting down.
TTTATTCTTGACAGATTTCCATAGATCTTTGTCTAATGTGGGATTTTAAAAGCTCCATCAGCAGATAACAAGTCAACTACCTGTATCTGAAGACAAAAGTAGCAAATTAAAATAATTTGTCTTTTATAATGACTCTCCTCAAACCACAAGAAAAGAAAATTTTACTTTTAGCAGCTAATGCACAAGAATTTCCTTAATGATAGCTTTTATTGCAGGGTAATTTCAAATCACTAAGCAATTGACTGGAAAAGTGAACCCTTATTATTAAGATACTGTAGTTCTAAATAATAAATATGTGAATGATTTTGCATATACTAATTTAACTTATGGATCTAAAATGTGCATTTAACTGCAACAAAATACCTGTGCTGTGTAAGAGCAACATAAACAATGCTTTTCTCCTTTTATATTTTGGATAAATCAGCCTCCTTCTTATCCTATTATAATAATTTTCTTCCCAGAGGGAAGTATCTACTTAAGTGATGACTTTTGAGTTTTGGAAGAATAAATACCAAGAGAATGGAAACTGAATTTTCAACATTTCATAACTAAAACAGTAACATAAAGCAAACCCATATTACGAAAATTTTCCATTATTTTAGGCAAATTTGCATTTCACACACTTTGGCTTCTGTATATGAAGAACAAAAGTATCCAGTGATACCATCATGTGTACATTTTATGCTGAAATAAAGGATTTAAATAAAATGTGGGTCCCATTTGAAAACAACTAATACTGGTGACACAGAATAGGACAAAATGAACTTGTTAAAGACCTGGAAACTTCATGTCTATTGGCTAACTGTCATGGATCTGAAAACACACTGCAGGCTATCTGAGGGAAAGTGATCGTCATCAAACCCAGCTTTGAACTTTGTGAGCTACTATTAATTGCTAGCCTGGGGAAAACCTGCCCACCAGGAAAACATCTTTAACATCACAGAAATAACCAACCACTTACGAGTTGGTTTTATACATCATTACACAAGATAAAACCCACACTTCTCACTCTTATCAGTCCAAGAACATATAGACACTAGGAGAGAATCTAGTACTTCATGAAGTTAAATGGAGAGTGTGTCAAAGTGACTTTTAATTACTTAACATTATAAATATCTATCAGTGTATCTATCAGCCCTCTACTGAAAAGCTTGTATATGCCGTTAGTGGTCAGTAGGCCGTTATTGTCTAATCACTGACAAAATGCAGAATATAAGAGCCTGAAGAAGAATAAAGTAAGATGGCCCTAAACAGAAATCATGTATTACACTAACTCTCAGCCCACGAGGATGACTATGAAACGGGTGGGAGAAGGAATGTAAAATTAAAAGGCTGTGTATTTAAACATCATCTTTTAGACAGCAGCATTACTCTGCATATGAAATCACAACAGTTGCAACTGTATGCCAAAATCTGTCCAAGTCAAGGTCAGGCCAGAACCTATCATAGGAAGGGCTTTTGGACCATGATCCCATTTCTGGCCTTGTACTTATTAGCAATTGTTAGTGTCTTGGAGAAAAGGGAGCTGCTTTAAAAAAAAAAAAAAAAAAAAAAAAAAGGACCTGCAGGCCAGTCAATTTCCAGTGGAAGATCATGTGTCCATGAGTATGGAGATGGAGAAATAAGCTATATATTATCAAAACACATTGTCTATTATGTTAATATTATACTAATATACTAATATAATATTGGTATATTATATTATTATAATATTATAATAAATATTATATAAAAAGGAGAAGAAGGATTAATGGAATGAATTCCTTGTCAAAATATGAAAGCAAGAGTCTCAGTAGGTTGGTTGAGGGAACACAGAAGACTATCAACAGTATATCTATGTAGAATGACAAAATAGGACTTGCTATCCAACCTCAAATTTCATGTAAAACACACCTAGAAAGAGCAGTGTGCCCCTCTTTGGCATGTGACACTGTACTATGGAGAAGAAAAGTACTGAGGGGGAAGCTGAGGGGTTTGGCACTGACGATCACTAAAGCCTCATGTTTAAACAGAGGGATGATAGACTTATCTGCCATTACACACACACATGTACATATGGCTAGATGTAAATCTGTTCCCTTGATGAATTTTCTAAAATAACTAGGGTAATGATTTTGCTGCTTTAAAGCAACAGTAACGCTATCTATGCTTGGCCTTACAGGAGTACACTTATTCCATAGCATGCAACCACGTTGGCATATACACAGAAATTGGAAGAAGCTCTATCACTGTCAATGGTGCCTAGAATTTATCCTTCTCACAAAGCAGCTGTCAGTAAGGTATCTTAACAGTTGTTATAAAGCCTGGAAGTTGATAGGGAATTCTCAAGTATAATTTAGGTCATATTCTGCTACAATATGATACAGCCAAGCTATTTCCTGAATTGTTCGGATCCTAAGTTAAAAAAGAAAGGATCAGAAGCAGCCAGGGACTCTGACAGCCGAGACATTTATCTCAAAGAAGCAGATTTAATTTAGTTCTTCGTCACATGTAAAAAGGGTCTTGCTTATAAGAAAGAAGTCTTCAATTCTATATAAAAAAGAATCTACAAGTAATTGGCTCCATCTCATTTGTATTTGTAAAACAAACCAATTAAGTCTTTTAAAACTGATTTGCAAAATGAAAATCTTCACTTCTAAAAACTTACTATGTAAATGAAACGGTCTCTTTCATTTTTTGACTAGGAAAACAGAAGTATCAACATCCTCATTAAACAAATTGCCTGCCAAAGAACTTTATGATTTGAAGTTTACTTAAAAGCATCTGCTAATGTTTTCATTGCTATTTTAAATATATGCTGTAGGAAACACTATCATCTGTATTTTTTTCATATTTATAACTAATTTACCTCATCTACTTTAATAAACATTCATATTTGTTTAGTAAGTATGCAGAGTGAACAGCATTTTTTAATTAGATATTTTCTTCTTTTACATTTCAAATGTCATCCCCTTTCCTAGTATCCCCTCTGAAAATCCACTACCCTCTACCCCTTCTCCCTGCTCCCAAACCCACACACCCCTGCTTCCTGGTCCAGGCATTCCCCTATACTGTAGCATAGAACCTTTCACAGGACCAAGGACCTCTCCTCCCTTTGATGACCAACTAAGCCATCCTCTGCTACATATGCAACTAGAGCAACAAGTCCCTCCCTGTGTTTTCTTTGATTGGTGGTTTAGTCCCAGGGAGGTCCCCATGGGGGTACTGGTTAGTTCATATTGTTTTTCCTCTTAGGGAGCTGCAAAACCCTTCATTTCCTTGTGTATTTTCTTAACTCCTTCATTGAGGACCCTGTGCTCCATCTAATAGATGACTGTGAGCATCCACATTTGTATTAGTCAGGCACTGGCAGAGCCTCTCAGGAGACAGCTATATCAGGCTCCTGTCAGCAAGCTCTTGTTGGAATCTGCAATAGTGTCTGGGTTTGGTGGTTGTTTATGGTATGGATCTCCAGATGGGGTCTTTTCTGGATGTTCATTCCTTCAGTCTCTGCTCTAAACTTTGTCTCTGTAAATCCTTCCAGGGTTAGTATATGCTTGTGTATGCTCACTCCAGCGTCATTTTTGGAGGCACTCAGAGCTACGAGTTTTCCTCTTAGGAATGCTTTAATTGTGTCCCATAAGTTTGGGTATGTTGTGGCTTCATTTTCACTAAACTCTTTTAAAAAGTCTTTGATTTCTTTCTTTATTTCTTCCTTAACCAAGTCATCATTGAGTAGAGTGTTGTTCAGCTTCCACAACTATATGGTCTTTCTATTATTTATGTTGTTAATGAAGATCAGCCTTAGTCCATTGTGATTTGGTAGGATGCATCAGATATTTCAGTATTTTTCTATCTATTGAGGCCTGTTTTGTGACTGATTATATGGTCAGTTTTGGAGAAGGTACCACGAGATGCTGAGAAGAAGGTATATCCTTTTGTTTAAGGATAAAATGTTCTATAATTATCAGTTAAATTCATTTGTTTCATCACTTCTGTTACTTTCACTGTGTCACTGTTTAGTTTCTGTTTTCATGATCTGTCAACTGATGAGAAGGGTGTTGAAGTCTCCCACTATTATTGTGTGTGGTGCAATGTGTGTTTTACTAAAGTTTCTTCAGTGAATGTGGATGTCCTTGCATTTGGAGCATAGATGTTAAACATGTAGAGTTCATCTTGGTAAAATTTTACTTTGATGAGTAGGAAGTGTCCCTCTTTATCTTTCTTGATAACTTTGGATTGAAAGTTGATTTTATTCAATATTAGCTTGTTCCTTGGGACCATTTGCTTGGAAAATTGTTTTCAAGCCTTTTACTCTGAGGTAGTGTCTGTCTTTGTCACTGAGGTGGGTTTCCTGTATGCAGCAATAATTTGGGTCCTGCTAGTCTATAACTTTTTATTGGGGAATTTATTCCTTTGATATTAAGAGATAGGAAGGAAAAGTCAGTGTGGCTTCCTATTATTTTTGTTGTTAGAGTCGGAATTTTGTTCATGTGACTATCTTGTTTTAGGTTTGTTTAAAGATCACTTTCATGCTTTTTCTAGGGCGTAGATTCCCTCCTTGTCATGGAATTTTCCCTTTATTATCCTTTGAAGGGCGGGATTTGTGGAAAGTTATTGTGTGAATTTGTCTTTGTCATAGAATACCTTAGTTTCTCCATCTATGATAATTGAGAGTTTTTCTGGGTATAGTAGCATGGGCTGGCATTTGTGCTCTCTTAAGGTCTATATGAACTGAAGATGTTATGATCAGGATCTTCTGGCTTTCATCTTTCTGGGGAGAAGTCAGTTGTAATTCTGGTAGGTCTGCCTTTATTACTTGACCTTTTTCCCTTACTGCTTTTAATATTCTTTCTTTGTTTTGTGCATTTGGTGTTTTAATTATTCTGGTCCAAACTATTTGGAATTCTATAGTCTTCTTGTATGTTCATGGGATCTCTTTCCTTAGGTTGGGGAAGTTTTCTTCTATAATTTTGTTGAAGAAATTTACTGGCCCTTTAAGTTGGAAATCTTCCCTCTTGTCTATACCTATTATCCTTAGGTTTGGTCTTCTCATTGTGTCCTGGATTTCCTGGGTGTTTTGGGTTAGTATCTTTTTGCATTTCTTTTTTTTTTTTTTTTGATTGTTGTGTCAATGTTTTCTATGGTATCTTCTGCACCTGAGATTCTTTCTTCTATTCCTTATATTCTGTTGCTGATGCTTGCATCTATGACTCCTGACATCTTTCCTAGGTTTTCTATTTCCAGAGTGGTCTCCCTTTGTGATTTATTGCTTCTACTTCCATTTTTAGATCCTGGATGGTTTTGTTCAATATTTCCACCTGTTTGGATGTGTTCTCCTGTATTTCTTTAAGGAAGTTATTTATGCCTTTCACATAGTCCTCCATCATCATCATGGGAAGTGACTTTAGATCCATATCTTGCTTTTCTGGTGTGATGGTGTATCCAGGACTTGCTATGGTGGGAGAGTTGGGTTCTGATAATGCCAAGTAACCTCGGTTTCTGTAGCTTCTATTCTTAAGCTTGCCACCTGCCATCTGGTTATGCCAAGTGCTACCTGCCCTCAGTATATATGAGTGGACCCTTTCCTTCCTGTAATCCCAACTGAGTCAGAACATCTCAGAATCCAGCTTTCTTTGTAATCCTGTGATTCTGGGATCCTGTGACACTGAGATTCTGAGTCTGTCAGAGTTCTTGGCATTCAGGCTTCCTCTGAGACCCTGATACCCTGGTGTTACCAAGATCCTGGGATCCTAAGATCCTGGGCCTGTTAGAGCACCTGGAAGTAGTACATCATTTGAGGACCATGGGATTATCCACTGAGTTCAAAACCAAGTTAGACCAGAGTTGACCAGAAAGAACCTGAGCTACTGGTCTGGCGAGGTTCCTGTGTCTGTGCTCCAGCAGTCCCCAGGCACCCCCGCTTCTATTGGAAAAGATGTTTTGTTCCACTCACTAGTGATCCTAAGATCCTGGGAATGCTAGGGGTCCTGTGTTGTGGAAAGTCCTATGGAGACCCTGGGACTTTCCGCAGAGTTTGGGCCCAAGGTCCTATTCTCTATTCTTATAGGAAGCTGATCTTTATTTCTCATTCTGGTGTTTAATGACCTCTTTTTAAGATTATAGTATAATTATATCATATCTTTTTCCTCTGTCTTTCATTCAAGCTTTCACAGATACTTCTCCTTACTTTCTTTAAAATTCATTGCTGGTAGCACACACACACACACACACACAAACACACACACACACACACACACACACACACACACACACACACTATAATATAATTAATATAATATACCATTAGTCAGTGAAATATTAGTTATATACATGTATTCTGTGCCTACCATTTGGCATTGGGTAACCACTATTTCTCCAGCTCTCATCAGTATGCCATTGCACAGAGTTCTGTGTGTATATTTTAGAGCTCCTAGCCTTTCCTCCAACTTTTCAGGTCATGCTTAAGCAGTCTTGTTAGTGAATTTATGTATCTAGTTTCTGACATTTCTGGGAGATATAATCTCACATGGAAATCCTTGTTCCTCTGGATTTCACCATCGTTCTCCTTTAGTACAGATTTCTGGTGCTTGGGTGTGGGTGCTGAGTTGATCATGTATCCTAGTAAAGGGGTCCCACAACTCTATATTTTGATTTGATGTACTTTTCTGTAATATCTATCTGTCACAAAGACAACTTTCCTTGATGAAGAGTGACAACCACACTTAACTGAGGGCATCAGGATAAATACTTAAGACTGTTGTTAGAGACACCTTGGATTAGTACAGTAACAGCTGTAGAGTCTCTTCTAAAGTCAATGACATAATTAGAACTGGGGAAACACCTAAGTTTCTGTTACTATACATGATTTCTCTCTTATTGAGCAACTTTTAAGTATGTTTGGAATCTTATTGGTTATTGATAAAGTTTCCATATTGCTACTGCATTTTAGAGTTACTGTAACATTACAAATCCTGGTCATTTTAATGCTATTTGAGTTGTGCTCATTTCCCCTTTGATACTGTCTCCTATATATTTTTCAAGTTGATGCCCCAAGTAAAGTACTTCAGTGTTTCTCATACAGATTCTATTCAATCCTAATGGGAAAAAGATTTGTACTGATTGAACATATCAAAATATATCTTTAAAAGATTTCCCTAGTCTAATGTACAGTTAGTGATTTTTTCTTGCTTGCTAAATTCTTTATATATTTTATTGTGTTGAATTGTTTTGATACCACTATGGTGGACATGTCCCCTCTTGAATGTTAGCATCCTATAATTTCCATTAACCTCTGTGTATACCCTTACAGCTAGATGATCAATTTTTTTAAACTATTCAAGAGATGTTGTCTTGCTTTCTTGTTTTTTCATATGGTAACCCATTAGAGTGGATATACTTTGTAGTTCCAACTCTTGTGGTCGGATACATAGTATCTCATGTAAGGATATGATGTCACATTTAACCTGTTCTCTCTATTAATAAAAGTTTGCATTATATTTATTATGCTTTTCATTTTTCCACTAAATTTTCTGTGAGATCTCTCATATTGAGAATAATGTCTTACCTCTCTTTATTTCTAAGACAGTGTCCACTAGAATCCCATGCTACTACTGAAAGCAGAGAATGGCTTGAATCTGCATGTCTGCTCTTGTTACTTCATTTTATTGTTTGTTGACAAAGGGATCCAGAGAAAGCCACTAAATTTGTCTATAAAAATTCTAATGATTGTATAAAGGTATTGCTAGTTTGGTTATGTGATAGATGTAGATGCAAACAAAACTTACTATATAGATTAAATGTTATTCACAGTGCCCAAATATGCAATCAATGTATTTGTTGATATTCATAAAGAACAGCTAACAGTCATTTTTATTTTTTCAGTTTCAGTTATGAAGTCTTTCTGCCTGTGACATCTTATTCTATCTGGGGAATATGAATATTGTCTCCAGAAACAGATTTGGAAAATAGTTTCTCCGCAATTACTCTTGAAAATGTCTATTTTGATTATGTTCTTGTTAAAATCAAATAGAAATACATTTCTAGTTACAAAAATAATGTTTATCTATATATTAAGCTGATGCATGTTTAAATAATAGAAATTTTTTGAACTCAACTTGGTAAATTCCTCATGGACATATTCTGGTTAATGATTATTATCAACTTGACAGAACCTAGGGTCACCTTGGTTACCTGGGAAGAGGGAACCCATACTGAAAAACTGTGTTTTTTAAACTGGTCTGTAGTCATCACTGTAAGATAATGTGTCGATGGATGATTAATGGGATAGAGCCTAACCCACTATGGGCAGCACCATTCCTAGACCATTGGATTTGGATTCATAAGAAAGTTATCAAAGCAACTGCTAGAGAATGACCACCTAAGCAGCATCTTAGTTTCGTGGTCAGTTCTGATCTTAAGTTCCTGACATGATTTTCCTCAATGAGGGATGGTTAACCAGAAAGTATAAGCTTGTATAAGCATTTTTCTCCTCTGTATTATTATTGGTCATAGATTTATCACAGCAATGTGAAAACAAACAAAACCAAAGTATGATAATTCACATTGCTACATAATAAGTATCTATAAGAGATGATGAGAATTTTCAGACTGTTATACATTTATTCTGTATACCAAACTAAAGATCTTTCTTTTTCATTTTTTTATTTATTAATTAATTAATTTTTTTTACACTCCACATTTTATCCCCACCCCAGTCCACTCTCAGACTGTTCCAAATCTCATACCGCCTCCCCACTCCCTGTCTCCATTTGGAGGTCCCCACCCTACCACCATACCTAACGTCTAAACTCCCTGGGGCCTCCAGTCTCTTGAGAGTTAGGGGTATCATCTCTGAATGAACACAGACCTGAAAGTTCCCTACTTTATTTGTGTTGGGGACCTCATATCAGCTGGTGTGTGCTGTCTGTTAGGTGGTCCAGTGTTTGAGAGATCTCAAGGGTCCTGATTAATTGAGACTGCTGGTCCTCCTATAGGATTGCCCTTCTCCTCAGCTTCTTTCAACCTTCCCTAATTCAACGACAGGGAATCACTTCTGTTTATTGTTTGGGTGTAAATATCTGCATCTGACTCTTTCAGCTGCTTGTTGGGTCTTTCAGAGGGCAGTCATGAGAGGTCCCTTTTTTTGAGTGTTCCATAGCTGCAGTAATAGTGTCAGACCTTAAATACCCCATTTTTGATTGTGTTGTTTGGGTTTTTTTTGGGTGATTAATTTCTTGAGTTCTTTATATATTTTGAATATTAGCCCTATATCAGATGTGGGGTTAGTGAAGATATTTTTTTTCCCAACCTGTAGGTTGCCGATTTGTATTATTGACTATGTCCTTTGCCTTACAGAAGCGTTCTAGTTTCATAAGGTCCCATTTATCAATTCTTGATCTTAGAGCATGAGCCATTGGATTTCTGTTTAGAAATTTCCCCCTGTGCCAATGAATTCAAGGCTCTTTCCTACTTTCTCTTCATTTAGATTCAGTGTATTTGGTTTTGTATTGAGGTCCTTGATCCACTTGGACTTGAGCTTTGTACAAAGTGAAAAATATGGGTCTATTTCATTTTTCTACATACAGACAGCCAGTTAGACCAGCACCATTTATTGAAGATACTTTTTTTTTTCACCATTTGATATTTTTGGCATGTTTGTCATAGATCAAGTGACCATAGGTGTGTGGTTTTATATCTCAGTCTTCAATTCTATTCCATTTATCAATGTGTCTGTTGATAAATACCAATACCATGCAGTTTTCATCACTATCGCTCTGTAGTAAAGCTTGAGGTCAGGGATGGTGAGTCTCCCAGCTGTTCTTCTATTATTAAGAATTGTTTTCACGCAGGGCAGTGGTGGCTCATGCCCTTAATCCCAGTGCTTAGGAGGCAGAGGCAGGTGAATTTCTTAGTTCGAGGCCTGCCTGGTCTACAGAGTAAGTTCCAGAACAGCCAAGGCTACACACAGAAACCCTTTCTTGAAAAACAAAGAATGTTCTTACCCTATTACACTCCTGCCTCTCTCTTACCCTATTACACTACTGCCTCTCTCTTACCCTATTACACTACTGCCTATCTCTTACCCTATTACACTCTCCCTCTCTCTTACCCTCTTACACTGCTGCCTCTTTCTTACCCTATTAAACTCTTGCCTCTCTCTTACCCTCTTACACTCCTGCCTCTCTCTTAACCCTATTACACTCCTGACTCTCTCTTACCCTATTACACTCTTGCCTCTTTCTTACCCTATTACACTCCTGCCTCTCTCTTACCCTATTACACCCCTGCTTCTCTCTTACCCTATTACACTCTTGCCTTTTTCTTACCCTGTTACACTCCTGCCTCTCTCTTACCCTATTAGACTCCTGTCTCTCTTTGCCTCTTACCCCCCTTACTTCTAATTCCCAGCCCCCATTTCTCCTTCTCTCTGCCTTTCTCTGCCTCTGCTGCCTTAACTCCCCTCCCCATGCCCTGAATAAACTGTATTGTATACAAAAAAAAAAGAAGAGAAAAACAATGAACAAAAAAAAAAATCAAAAAACAAACAAACAAACAAACAGAATTGTTTTCAATATTCTGGGTTTTTTGCATTTCTATATAAATTTGAGAACTGCTCTTTCCATATCTTTGAAGAATTGTATTAAGATTTTGATGGGAATTGCATTGATTCTATAGATTGCCTTTGGTAGTATGGCCATTTTTACTATGTTAATTCTGCCAGTCTATAAGCATGGGAGATCTCTCTAATTTCTGAGATTTTCTGAGATTTCTTTTTTGAGAGACATTTTTTTGTCATATAGGTTTTTCACTTGTTTGGTTAGTTAACTCAATATATTTTATGTTTTTTTGTGGATATTGTGAAGGGAGTTGTTTCCCTAATTTCTCTCTCAGCCTGATTATTCTTTGTATAAAGGAAAGCTACTGATTTGTTTGAGTTAATTTTATATCTGTCCAATTTGCTGAAGTTGTTTATCAGCTGGAAAAGTTTTCTGGTAGAATTTTTGGGTTTGCTTATGTATACTATCATATCATCTGCAAATAGTGATATCTTTATTTCTTCTTTACCTATTTTTATCCCCTTGATCTTTTTTTGTTGTCTTATTGTTCTAACTCACACTTCAGGTACTTTACAAAATAGATATTGGGAGAGTGGGCATCCTTGTCTTGTCCCTGATTTCAGTGGAATTCCTTCAAGTATGTCTCCATTTAATTTGATATTGGCTGTTGGTTTGCAGTAAATTGCTTTTAATATGCTTGAATTCCTGATCTTTTTAATACTTTTAACATGAAGGGGTGTTATATTTTGTTAAATGATTTTCTGCATCTGAGATGATCATGTGATTGTTTTTCAATTCGTTTATCTGCTGGATTACATTAATGATTTTTGTATATTAAACCAACCTTACATCCCTGGGATGAAGCCTACTTGATCATGGTGAACAATGGTTTTGATGTGTTCTTGAATTTGGTTTGCAAGAATTTTATTGAGTATTTTTCATAGATATTCACAAGTGAAATGAGTCTGAAGTTCTCTGTTTTTGCTGGGACCTTGTGTGGTTTGGGTATCAGAGTAATTGTGGCTTCATAGAACGAGTTAGATAGTGTTCCTTTTCTTTCTATTTTATGGAATAGTTTGAGGAAAATTGGTATCAGGTCTTCTCTGAAGGTCTGGTAGAATTCTGCACTAAATCAAACTGGCCCTGGGCTTTTTTTGATTGGAAGATTTTTAATGACTTTTTTCTATTTCCTTGTGCAATATGGGCTTGTTTAGATAGTTTACCTGTTTGTGATGTAACTTTTGTATGTGGAATCTGTCTCTAAGACCATCCATTTCATTTAGATTTTCCAGTTTTGTTGAGTATAGGCTTTTAAAGTAGGATCTGATGATTTTTTGAATTTTCTCCATTTCTGTTGTTAGTCTCCCTTTTCATTTCTCATTTTGTTAATTTGAATACTGCCTCTTGGCCATTTAGTAAGTTTGGCTAGGGATTTATCTATCTTCTTGATTCAAAGAACCACCTTCTCATTTTGTTGAATCTATGTATTGCTTTCTTTGTTTCTATTTAGTTGATTTCAGCCCTGTGTTTGATTATTTGCTGTCTTCTACTCCTCTTGTGTGAGTTTGCTACATTTTGTTCTAGATCTCTCAGGTGTGCAGTTTTTAATTATCAAGACAATAAAATTACAGCTATGTTTATAAAGCATGTAAGAAATACAATTTTGAAACAGAGGTACGACTTTAGGTGTGTCGCAAACATGTATGCAGTGCTAGAGTTCAAAATGCCATCTGTCTCAAACCCAATTATTTACAGACTGCGACTTTGCTTTTGAGCTAAATTCATTTGACGTAGGTCTTATATGTGATTGTGCAATGCATGTTGTAATTTCCCCTTATGTACTTAATCCTTCATCTGAAACATCCTATTCAAAATCAAAACTGTATCAAAAATTAGAATTGGGTTTTCTCTGAGTAATATAGAAAGTTTTCAGACACATTCATTTTTACCTACCTTTCTTTTAGACCATAACTCTAATAAATTGTTGGCTATACCTGTGTTTCAACTGATGTTAGATTGTTATCTTATCAGTGACATGATTTGTGTAGAACTAATTCATTGTTGGCATCTATTTCTTTTCTAGTTTTTACTTTGAACACCAATGAAAAGAATGTAGTTTCAATTTCCTCCCAGGAAATAAAAGTCATTTTATTCTTTTCCCAGCTTAAGGAATTTGGTAGCATTAATCTCCTCTATTCAGCTTACCTGAATGGCTTTCAAAAGAACTATTTATATAAAAGTATAAACCATTTTTCTGATATACACTTATAGTCTAGGATCACCCATTATTATCTAAGTCTGTTATCTTCTTAAGAGGGATTTAGTACTTTATAGCAAAGAATTTTAAATTACCATTTAATATTTTTGATGTATATTTTCAAATAATTCATATAATTATATAGATAGACAATTGATAGATAAATAGAATAATTGGTAGATAGACAGATGGATGAATAGAAAGAAAGAAAGAAAGAAAGAAAGAAAGAAAGAAAGAAAGAAAGAAAGAAAGAAAGACAGGCGATAACCTAGGTTAGGGTTTTACTTTTGGGATAAAGACTATGATACAAAACAATTTGGGGAACAAAGGGTTTATGTCATTTCATACCTTTAGGTAACAGTCATTCATCATTTAGAAAAGTCAGGCAAGAAAGGAAGTCAAAGCAGACACCAGGGTGCTCTAACTGAAGAAGAAGCTATACAATACTTGTTCCTGGCTTACATATTATGCTCTTTTATATAAAACAGCACCACTTAATCTTTACAGATCTGGGCTGTCCCCCATCAACCACTAATCACAAATCTGCCTTGCGGATTTGCCTACAGACCACTGTTTCTCAGCCTTTCTAAGGCTGCGATGTTTTGACATAATCCTTCTTTTGTGATGACCCCAATCATAAAATAATTTTGCTGCTATTTCATAACTGTAATTTTGCTACTCATAATTTTTTTTCATAAGTTCATAATTGTAATGTAAATATATGATGATATGCAGGCCCAAAGGGGTAATGATCCACAGGTTGAGATCAAACTAATATTATTTCCTCAATTAAGTTTTGTGATTACAGAAATGAATAACTATACTTGATTGGCCTTCTCAAATTTTCTTACCATGAAATTATTGACTTAAAACCTCTATTAATCACAGAAGTCAGATTAATGTTGCAATTTCAAAATTCCCTCAACCTAGGTTTAACTTCTACAGCATAATAGCAAATATCATTTGCCAATCCTGAGCAAGATTCCAAGCACCTGAGTCCATTAATTTCATACGAAAGTCATCAATAGAAACATAACACAGTCAAGAACTGGATGGGAAATCTCCTTTAAGAGAGAAGGGTTAGATCAAAGTCATCTTCAATAGAGCCCTGCAGCCCCTCATGGTTAGCAGGACCCCAGGCAACTATCTGATACAGGATTATTGAACAAGTCTTTCTTACATAGAAAAGCAGAAAGGTCTGACCTTCCTCTGAAATAGGTAAAGCTGAGGGCATGCCTGAGGGCCACCGATTTACAAGCCAAGCAGTACAAAGGAGCAAACAAAGAGCTTGAGGAAAGAAAGAATTCCCACAAAAGGTGAAAAGCTTGGTAAGAGCTGTGCAGGAACTTTCTCTCCTGATGATAGTGTATCTCAGGCCCAAGACCAATTCTTTTGCAGAAAACTACAGACTAAAAGAATGGTAGCACCTATTTTTTTTTCACTTCTTTTTTTATTAGATATTTTCTTCATTTACATTTCAAATGTTATCCCCAAAGTCCCCTATACCCTCCCCCCCGCCCTGGCCCCCAATCCACCCATTCCTGCTTCCTGGCCCTGCATTCCCCTGTATTGCAGCATATGATCTTCGCAAGACCAAGGGCCTCTTTCCCCATTGATTTTTATGCTTTCTTACTTCACCAGTTGAACAGATGCCTCAACAGGTCCCTAAGGAGTACTTAATTTTCTCTTAATATCTGTTTCTTGTTCTACTCGAGCTAGGACACAACAACATCAAGGATGGCTAGAGAAAATCAGAGATAAAATGTGGCTTGGGAACATGCCCATTGCCAGTCCGTTGGATACTGAGGATACTGTTTGTGTTGGTAGAAGGGCCATCTCATTGTCAGAAAGAGTGACAGCTGAGTCTTTCTGTCAGTTGATGTTATCGGGGTCAAAGACAAACTGCAACAGGTCCTATGCTTTCCTTCTTCCTTTCTGTTATTCTCACAGAGATAGACCTTTGTTGATTTCATTTCAATTGGCTGCAGTTGTCACTCAATAATAAGGTTATCATTGTTCTCTCCAAATATGTGGGTCCTCTTAGGTAGTCATATTTGGAGGCAAACACCTGTATTCATTGAGTCACCTCACAAGCCCCTAGTTGACTCATTTAAAATCTCACTCATTCCAATAGTCTCTTTCACTCAATAGTATTATTTATAAATATTGTCACATACAATGATTATGCAAAGAAATGATTTACGTGCAAACAGCATCACATCCATGTCAAAGTCTATTGCCCTATGACCACTTTATGCATGCATCCTTCAGCCATCTGAAGGTATTTTGTCAAATGTACTTCCTGCTACTTCAACAAAAAAATAATTCCATAATACATGAAGATATGCTCTCGTACTCAGAATTAAGAGCAAGACAATCTGTTCTGTAGCTATAGGTAATGTTTACCTATAAACAGATAAAAATGTTTACATACAGGTCAGAGGAAAACTGTATGTTAAAAACATTTTAGAGGAAATGGTGCTACTCTACCTAATTTGTGAGTTAAAGTGCTAACGTCTAAAATGTCCTGACTCATGAGTCAGCCTTTGCTCTGTCCATCGGTTTTTGGGTAGGTCTTTGCTTTTGTGGGAAGGTTTTCCTGAACCTGGGATCCTTTACTCAACCTTTCAACCAATTATCAAAATTCCCAGTAAATGTTCAATTTAACCAATAAGATTTATCTTATCTTGATATGTAATTTACACAAGTAAATTACAAATTGCTCAGTTCCTAGGATAGTAAAAGACCTCATCCATAAATAAAATCACTTGGCAACTCATTTTCAAGATCCTGCTCTGTATTTAGGGGATAATGTTATTTTTTATTGAGCCTTTGCTTTTAGTTATTCTACTGCCGTTAGTCAGCAGTTTTGCATTGGAAAAGCAATGAACTCAGCTTCAACCCAAGACACTATTACACTAGTTTCATTTTGTAATAGTATTTTCCATTTTAATTAGTTTTACTTCTTTCTGTCTTTCATGAAGAAAAATAAAGTTCTGAAATTTGTAGAATAAACCTGGATACAGAATATGTGTACACACCCATAGTTTTCTGATATATCGAAGATATCTAGTAATCTGTTATGGTAATTCCCTTGGAGGCTTTGCATAAGGCAAGGAAAATACACTGTGGTAAGAATAAAACTCATCTCAGATTGCTTTTATTGTAACTGTTGCTGGACCAGGTCATTTTACTTTAGACATACTTAAGAACACGGCAATTGTGGAAAAAAAAACATTTAGATAGCAACTCACTCAGTCCTAAATAAAAAACAATTTTGGATGATAATCTGTTTTGTGGAAACAGCAAAATGATTTGAAGCTTAGACTTTACAAAGGAAAGGAACTGATCTCTTGGTTTTGCTTCCTGATTGTATATTTTTAAATTACAAACAGACTTTTTCTTATGATTCTATACAAAGTACATCTAACTTCATTATCAATGGGTACTGTTGACTCAGAAATTTTGTCTAAGATTTAGGGTCTAGAGAACTTGATACAGAGACTATGGGTGTCAGGATTGGCTCGATCCAAAGATAACATAGACACTATCATTTAGATTGTTGTAAAACCTAAATGTGTGACTAACACACTAATAAGAATAGGTTTTATGGCCTAAATGGCTCAAGGTTTTAAGGGGAAAGGATGTTGTTTAACGATATTGTTTGGGTTAAGTAAATTCTGGACAGTATGGCAGAGCCTACTTCATCACACAGTGTAGAATCACCAGGTTGTAAAACTACACATTTGTGGAAATCCAGGAAAAACAGCTATGTTCCTCATCCCGTCAAAGAGCTGAGATGTGTATTTAACTTTCCTGGCATCTCCAGTACTTGTCTGTGTGTGTAAGGACTCTTTACCCTGTACAATTTGTTCCTACGCAACAGGAGACATTTATCCTGTTGTGAACGAGATTGCCCTGTCTGTTAATGCTGTATAAAAAAAAAGACACTGTGTTCTGTGCAAGTTGTTGTTATTGGTGGTGTGTATAGTTAAGATAAATATATACCTACCTTGGATTTTCCTTTTAAACAGATGTACCACTGTTTTTGCTTTATAAGATAAAATTTCCCTTGCTGACGGTGTCTTTTTCCAACAATAAAACCCCAAAAGAGAAGTTGGTACTAGGGACTGGGTTATTGCTGTGATAGACTAGACCTTGATTTTGTTTGGAGGAAGGTGGATTTTGGATCTTTGGATTAGGAAAGCAGTGGAAAGCTTTAAGACAACCTTAATGGGCCATACTAGTAGAACTATAGAAAGCTGAGGGTGCTCTGCACTTTCAGGGCTTGGCCCAAGTGATTTCAGAAGAAAAAAAAATAATATATTGCCTAGAGAGTATTCTTGTAATATTTTGGTGACAAATGTAGCTACTTTTTGCCCTTGTCCAAAGAGTCTGATAAAAAGGAGACAGCTGAGAAAGGAAAAATACAAAATATATGATTCAAGGTGAAAAGGGGCACCAGGAAGTGAAATGAAGCTAAATCCTGTTTTCAAAGAGATAAACAGATTAAAGATATTAAATGGAATTAAAAGGAGTGGTGACCTCAGAGCAAGGTCCCACCTAGCTAAGTTTCCTTCTTGCAAAAGGGAATTAAAGAATATTTTGGGTGTAGGTCTGGTGTTAATGTCTTTAATCCCAGAACTCAGGAGACAGGAAATATATACCTCTGAGTTCAAGGTCAGCTTTGTCTACAGAGCAAGTTTTGTCTACAGAGCAAGTTCTAAGACAGCCAAACTTAAGCAGTGAAGGAAATCACTGAACACAGAAAGCTGATGAAGATAAAGTTGAACAAGGGGACCAAGTTACAGCCTCAGCAAGCAGCAGAACTTGGCAGTGTTGGCCATGTAGTTCTGGAATTAAAATCAAGAAAAGAAAAAGGTTAAAGTCACTGGTTCCAAATGTGTGTCAGGGCATGTCTCGGCATGTGGCCTAGAAATGCCATTGTCTGAAGCAGTGAAGGTAAATCCTGGATTGTCTTGGAGAACCCCAAGAGGATAAAGATGCCACAACCATAGGATACTTGCCAAGGAAAGCTGCTAACAGGGAGAAGATTCTGCCCAAGAGGAAATATGTTGTAGTCAACAAAGCTGATAGGAGCTGGAGATCTGAAGAGCATTTTGATATCAGACACATAAATGCAGAGTTTGGAGAATTCCTAGCTGGTTTTACATCTTGCATTCTGGTCCAGAATTTCTTCACTATGCTCCCTTCCATAGATTTTGGAATGGCTCTGTGTATCCCATGCAATTATATATTTGAAGTATGTGATCTCTTTTTTTATTGATGTTATAGGGGATTATAGTTAAGAAATTGCATGAATCTTAGAAGTGAACTTTAGAATGTTATACAATTTTGAGACTGTGATAGATTATGGGGACTTTTGAAGTTGGGCTAAATGCATTTTACATTGTTATGGGTACAAGCCTATGGCCATTAGGTAGTGGAATGTGGTTTGAACAGATAGTCCCTTTCCCAGTGTCCCTTCCCTGCCTCCCCATAGACTTATGTGTTTAAATGCTTGGCCCATAGGAAGTGGCACTATTAGCAGGTGTGGATTTCTGGGGGTAGGTGTGCTCTTTTTGGAGGAAGTATGTGACTGTGGGGGAAGGCTTTCAGATCTCCTATGATTAAGCTATGGCCCGTGTGGTGTGAAATCCTCTTCTGTTGCCTGCAGATCAAGATGGAGATCTCTCAGCTGCTTCTCCAGTACTATGTCCATTCGGATGATGCTATGCTTCCCACCATGATGATAATGGACTAAGCCTCTGAAACTGTTATCTATCCCTGATTACATGTTTTCCTATATAAGTGTTCCCTTGGCCATTGTATCTCTTCATAGCAATAAAATCTTAAGACATTTGCTTAAGACTTTTGCTTAAGGATAATAACTGGCTTTATTATATTTATACATGGATCTTCTACCCTAACATCTCTAGTACTTTTTCTTTTTATCATGAAAGGGTATTGAATTTTGACAAAGTACTGTTCTGCAACTAATTAAATGATTTTGCCATTTTTTGTCTTTCATTTTTTATAGGGGAGATTTCATTTATCAATTAAGATATGTTGAACTGTCCCTGCATTTCTGTGATGATGTGTACTTCTTTATGATCCTTTTGATATTTTTAGATTCAGTTTACAAGAATTTTGAGAATTTTTGCATCTATATTGATAAAGAAAATTGGCCTGTAGTACTTTCTTTGTTAGGTCGTTATCTGGTTTGAGAATCTGTGTCACTATGTCCTTGCAAAGCAAAGTGGGCAATGTTCTTTCTGTTTCTATTCTGTGAAATAATTTAAGGATTGTTGAGGTTAATTATTCTTTGAAATTCTGATAGAATTCTGTGCTAAAACCATTTGGTCTTCAACTTTTTGGTGGAGTTGCAAACTATTTCTCTTTCACTAGACATTATAGGTCTGTTTAACTTGCTAATCTAATTTTGATTTAACATTTGTAAATGGTATATATAAAGAAAATTTTACATTTCTTTTAGATTTTTAAAATCTAGTTGAGTACTAGTTTTTAAATTATGCCCTTATGAATCTCTAGATTTTTATCAGTGTCTGTTGTTACGACCTGCTGTAATCTCAAATTCTGTTAACAACATATCCTCTTTATGCCTTTTAGTTTGGGTTGAGTATCAATCTTATTGATTTTCTTCTTCATTTTTTTTTCTTTTTGAAAATGTATTTACATATTTACTTTACATCTTAATATCTGTCCCTTCTCATCCCCTTATTCCCTCATACAGATCCTTCTCACATTCTTCTTTCCTATTCTCATCTAAGAAGAGGAAGCCCCACCCTAGGTATGACTCCCAACCCTCACCCACCCACCTCCACACTCAATACTCTAACACCCACCCCTACCCCACCTCCCTGGACATCAAGTCACTGCAGGACTAGTCCCATCCTTTTCCACTGAGAACAGACAAAACAGCCCAGTTAGAGGACCCACAGGCAGGCAACATATTCAGGTACTGTATCCCACCTCCAGTTGGGGAACCTGCTTGCAGAGAACGATGCATCCCTGCCACATTTGTGCAGAGGGCCTAGGTCTAGCCAGTGTTTGCCATTTAGTTGGTGGTTCCATCTCTGGAAGGCCACAAGGTTCCAGGTTACTTGACTGTTTTGGTCTTCCTGTGGTGTCCCTGTTCTCTTCAGGTCCCTCAGTTCTTCCATGAGGCTCCACAAGCTCCACCAAATGTTTGACTATAGATATCTTCATCTCTTTCCATTGGATGCCAGGAGCAGTCTCTCAGAAGACAGTTACTCCTGTTTATAAGCATAACAGATTACCATTAATAGTGTCAGCGAATAGTTCTTGCACAAGGGATGAGTCTAAATTTGGACTAGTCACTGGTTGGCCAATCCCCTCCCCCCCCCCCATCTCTGCTCTGTCTTTGTTCCTAGACATCTTCTAGGCAGGACATATTTTGGGTTGAAGGGTTTGTGGGTGGGTTGCTGTCCTTATCCCTCCAATGGAGATCCTCCCCGGATACAGGAAGTGGACACTTCCAGATCCATATCTCTTACTGCTAGGAATCTCAGCTAGACTCGCCTTCATAGATCTTTTGGGGACTCTCCC